>JAGFPH010009258.1:8606-20335 GCA_018207615.1 Philaenus spumarius
TTATTTATTCATTCATTATCTATGTCCACGATCCCTAATATGAATGTAGTTCAGTGGAATTTAAATGGTGTTAGAAGTCACATGGAAGATCTGAAAGTTCTTGTGCGAGACACGTCTCCTCTATTCGTTTGTCTCCAGGAGACACATCTCCATAATACCCATTCTGTACATTTAAGAGGGTATTCCGTCTTCAGGTCAGATTTTGTTACAGAGGAGAGAGCAAGAGGTGGTGTAGCCATACTTGCTCACATACTGCCATTACAAGCAGTAGCAATTCGAGTCGCTGTTCCCATATAACTAACGATATGCAGCCTATACCTGCCACCAAGCTATACCGTCCAATCAAACGACTTGATCGACTTAATATATCAATTACCTGCTCCGATTCTGCTACTTGGCGATTTCAACGCACATCATTATTCTTGGGGATCCTCAACCTGCAGCCCAAGGGGTATTTGCGTTGAGAGGATTCGATCCGATTTAGATTTGTGTTTACTTAACGACGGATCGCTAACACACTTAGCAGCTTCGACAGGAGGTTGGACGGTCGTAGACTTGTCATTCTGTAGTCCTTCGCTAGCTGCAAGATTTGAGTGGACCGTGATGGCAGATTTGTATAGCAGCGACCATGCCCCTATAAAAATTTCCTTTAGTGACTCCTCTTTTCTGAACAACCGAACACCTCAGTGGATAATAAATAAAGCCTTATGGAATGATTTTACAAATCAATTCGCATTACCAGAAAATAATCAACACAATTCTATAAATGAAACAGTCGATATGTTCACAGATTCCATTATTTCAGCAGCAGAACATAACATACCAAAAACTTCAACACGACCAAAACGTCCACCAGTTCCTTGGTGGAATGACAAATGTAAAGAAGCTCTGCGCTTACGCAGGAAAGCATTAAGGACCTTTAATCGAATACCGACGACAGAAAATCTGGAAAATTATAAAATCTTGCGTGCCAAAGCTCGCAGAGTATTCAGGCAGAGCAGGAAAGACTCTTGGACCCAATATATCGGTACAATAACCAGAACGACTCCCACATCAACAGTGTGGAAGAAGTTACGTTCTGTGTGTGGCCATGTTTCCTCTGCTCCTTTGGTTGGACTGATGCAGCAGGATGGGATATTGACTACAGACAGTCATCAAATTGTAAACATTTTGGGCTCATCCTTTTCTACGTTCTCTTCAACTGCCGTGTATTATGATGCTTTTCGGACTTACAAAACTGCTCAAGAGGCCATGCCATTCACCATCGGCACATCACAGGATTCTCCGTTGAATGACCCATTTACAATGGATGAACTGGAATCTGCCTTATTGTCGGTTACGGATTCAGCCCCCGGACCCGATAGTATCGTATATTCTGTGATTAAACACCTTCCAGAGTCGGGTAGAACAGCTCTTCTCCAAATATACAATCGTATATGGGATGAGCATATCTTTCCTGATTCTTGGTTGGAGGCCATAGTAATTCCTCTATTAAAACCAGGTAAAGACAAAACTGATCCAAGTAGTTATCGTCCTATCTCTCTCACCAGCGTTCTATGTAAACTGGTGGAGAAGATGGTCAATCGGCGACTTGTATGGTACCTTGAAAGTAACCAACTGATCTGTAAAGAACAGTGTGGTTTCCGACAGGGAAGATCATCTATCGATCAACTGGTTTTGTTAGAGTCGGCCATTCAAAATGCCTTCCTTCTTCGACAGACACTTGTTGCAGTGTTTTTCGATCTTGAAAAGGCATATGATACGGCTTGGAGAAGAGGAATTCTAAATGTATTACAATCTTGGGATATTCAAGGGAGAATCTTAGCATTTATTAAAAACTTTCTGTCCAATCGATATTTTAGGGTGCGTCTTGTATCCACCTTATCAGATCGATTTTATTTAGAGAATGGTGTCCCTCAAGGCAGTGTACTTAGCGTCACCTTATTTGCAGTTGCTATAAATAGTATCACTGCTAATGTCCGATTACCTGTACACTGTTCTCTTTTTGTTGATGATTTTGCCATCTATGTGGCAACCAGAAACACCGCAACCGCAGAAAGAATACTGCAATTAACGATTAACAAATTACAAACATGGTCCAATCAGACAGGATTTAAGTTTTCTGCTGCTAAAACTAGATGCATTGCTTTTACACGCCGCAGATAGCATTTTAGTCCCACTTTGTACCTAAACAGAACTCTACTTCACTCCGATAACACAGTCACATTTCTAGGTCTTATTTTAGACCATAGACTCTCTTGGAACCCGCATGTGACAAATTTAAAATCACGCTGCATCAAAATCTTAGATATGTTACGGGTTTTAAGCGGTTCTCATTGGGGAGCCGATAGAACCTGCATGCTGCGGTTTTACCGAGCTCTTATTCGATCACGAATTGACTATGGGTCCATAGTCTATTCGTCAGCTAGGTTATCGGTTCTTAAAAAATTGATTCCGTTCATAACACTGCTCTCCGTCTAGCATCCGGAGCTTTTCGTTCTAGTCCCATTAGTAGTCTGCTTGTTGAAACGGGTGAGCCATCGCTCACGCGACGAAGACAACGGCTACAATTGTCATATATGTGTAATATGCGCTCCAAACCTTTACACCCTTCATATGATATTATATTCAAGAATCCATTATTTACACAGTACGAATTCCGTAAACAATCTACTGCTCCCTATGGGATCAGAACTATCCGTATCTTTAATAATCTAGGTTTAACACTACCTCCAATATATGAAAATACACCATGTTTTGTCGCCCCATGGTTAATTAAAAAGCCTCATGTTGATCTTTCACTGTCTAGATATCTAAAACAAACTACACCCGATGCTGTTTACTGTCAGGAATTTATATCCATATGTAAACTCTACCCATCAAGTCAGATCATTTTCACTGATGGTTCTAAACTGGACAATGGAGTCGGATGTGCATTTGTTCTGTCAGGAAACAGCTTCACTTATGGATTACTATCTTGCTCTTCTGTATATACAGCAGAACTTTTTGCAATACTCAAGGCACTCAATATTAATATTGTACTGGCAACACCGGTGCACCCTCTTATATGTTCAGATTCAAGAAGTGCACTTGAATCCATTCAAGATATGTACTCTCCTAACCCTTTGGTCAAAGATATTCTGTGCTCCATGCACAGACTTAGGCTACGGGGCGTGGGAGTGTCGTTTTGCTGGGTTCCGGGTCATGCCGGTATACATGGAAACACTAAAGCAGACCTAGCTGCTAAGGAAGCCACTCCTTACAGCCAAGCGTGAGTAGAGTAATGGCGTCCGACTTTATGTCCTCTTTAAAACAAGCCCTGTTTAGACAGTGGGAAGAAGAGTGGGTAGCAGTACAAGGAAATAAAATCCGGCAAATTAAAGATACCGTTCGCCCATGGATATCCTCAAACCGCCAAAGCCGTCGAGAGGAAGTGGTGGTTTCTCGCCTACGCATTGGCCATTCTGGGTTAACCCACGGATTTCTGAGGCGTCGGGGGGATCCGCCGCTTTGTCCTTACTGCTTAAACCTTCTTTCAATTAAACATCTACTTCTAGATTGTGAAAAGCTGAAACATGTTCGGAAGAGGTTTTGTCTACCAAATTGCATTCAGAGGATGCTGGGTGATGACTCCCAAACCATTAATATGGTGTTAGCATTCCTCCATCGGTTGAATGTAATTGGAAACATTTGAAACAACATACATTTACGTAACTTAAATACCAAGTTTAGATGTATTACTTGTTATTTTAATTAGAGTTTTATTCATTGTTATGTTACAGGGCCCTTTATAACCCTGTGACAAGTTGTTAGTGTATAATTAGTGTTGTTATGGTTGTTATTTTATCGTGTATTGTCTGTAGTGTGTGTAAATTAAAAGTTTAATTTTAAGCGGACCTTACACGATCAGTAATACTGTCATTATTTTATAATAATGACATTAATACTGACCGTGTAAGGGGGACAAAACTGGAATGATGCCTAGTAATGACGAGAATCCGGATTTTCTGATTTTAAGTCGTCATTACTGGCTTGTTGTGGGGGTAATGTCATTAATAATGATCGTGTAGGGTACGCCATCATTATTAATGACATTAATCAGTTCATTGTTAAACATAGTCCCGTCAACATACGTACACAAAACGTACGAATACTGAAGAAAAGTAATGTCATTAGAAATGATCGTGTAAGGTTAAAAAGTAATGGAGGAGTAATGATGTAATACTTTTGATGGTAATGACATTACAGGTAATGACAGTATTACTGATCGTGTAAGGTCCCCTTTAGACCTGTGAGTGATTGTATGAGCATTATATGAATGCTCTACTTTATCTAGGCGATGATAACCACTCAGGTTTTTCGCCTTTAAACCAAAAAAAAAAAAATCTAGGGCCATAGGTGCTTACTAAGAAAGGGTTTGAAAACATTCGAAATTTTAGGGGGGGGTTTGGGGGGATCAAAGTTGTTAAAAACGATTTCTTCAAAACTACCGAATGGATTGGAATGAAATTTGGTATGTAGCTTCCTCTAGGGCCATAGGTGCTTACTAAGAAAGGGTTTGAAAAAATTCGAAATTTTAGGGTGTTTGGGGATCAAAGTTATTAAATCACGATTTCTTCAAAATTACCGAACGGATTGGAATGAACTTTGGTATGTAGCTTCCTCTAAGGCCATAATTGCTCACTAAGAAAGGGTATGAAAAATTTCGAAATTTCAGGAGGGGTTTGGGGGCGATCAAAGTTACTAAAATCATAATTTCAGATCTTTTATTATTATGACAATAGTGCTTTTATTATGTAAGATCTATATATATAAAATCCAAATACCACTGACTGACTGAACACTTAAAAAGAATACAATTACGTTAAAAAGACTGAAAATACCAACCACCACGGGCAACGCCGTACGGGTCAGCTAGTTTATATATAAAATGTCACTGAAATAGTTCATGTAACTTGGAATTTTGCTATTTATATCTCTGCTAAGAGTTAGGCATAACAATCACCAATAATTGTTACTAGTAATTATTACTAGTGCCACCTGGAAGTTCAAGTGTATACTCTATTTTATATGAACACCACAATTGCATAAAAAGTACCTGACTAATCTATATCTATACTAATATTATAAAGAGGTAAAGTTTGTTTGTTTGTTTGTTTGTTTGTATGTAGGGGGTAATCTCTGGCACTACTGAACCGATTGAAAAAATAGTTTTACTAATAAAAAGCTACACTACCCCTGAGTAACATAGGCTATAATTCATTTCGGTAAAAACCTTTTTTTATTTTAATATATTTGTAAATTTAGTCGGAAAAATTTTAGGTTATGACTAGAATGATAAATCAACACATGTATTTACATTTATTACCATAGCAACCAATTGAATAAAATAACAGATAACATAGCTGCTTCAATATTTCCATTAACAGCTGATTTCAAAATTTGAAGTAATTATTTTTGTACTTCCACCTTTTAGGTTATTAGAGTTTTAAAGTGTAGACCTGAGCCTTGCTGGTTCTTTTAACCATTATTAACTGCTGTTATAAAATATAAGAAATAATTTGGTTAGAATATTTAACATTATTTACCATCTTAGTTTTGAGGTTATTATTAATACTACACCTTTATTATAATTAAACATAACATAGGTTTTTAGAAGGTTCCATTGGGGGTTGGCGTGCGGAGCACGCAGGGGTCTCCCCTAGTAGATTATAAAGAGGTAAATATTGTTTGTATGTAGGGGGTAATCTCTGGCTCTACTGAACCGATTGAAAAAATAGTTTTACTAATAAAAAGCTACACTATCCCTAAATAACATAGGCTATAATTAATTTCGGTAAAAACCTTTTTTTTATTTCAATATATTTGTAAATTTAGTCGGAAAAATCTTAGGTTAGGTTTAGAATGATAAATCAACACATGTATTTACTTTTAATACCATAGCAACCAATTGAATAAAATAACAGATAACATAGCTGCTTTAATATTTCCATTAACAGCTGATTTCAAAATTTGAAGCAATTATTTTTGTATTTCCACCTTTTAGGTTAGGGTTTTAAAGTGTAAACCTGAGCCTTGCTGGTTCTTTTAACCATTATTAACTTCTGTTATAAAATATAAGAAATAATTTGGTTTGAACATTTAACAATATTTACCATCTTAGTTTTGAGGTTATTATTAATACTACACCTTTATTATAAATAAAACATAACATATGTTTTTAGAAGTTACCATTGGGGGTTGGCGTGCGAGCACGCAGGGGTCTCCCCTAGTGCAAGAAATAATTTTATAGAATGCAACTAAACTAATAGTGAAGCACCTGCATAGTTTTAGCTTCGGTGAACTAAACTGCTTGTACTGAAATCTACTAATTTTAACTTATTTTTGGAATACCTGCCATGGGGTTTTTGATCTTACCCAATTCCATCTTTCACAGCTAACTTCTAATAATTAGTAATAATTGGTATTGATTAATCATTTGGAATTGAAACACTCGTATACACTTGTGATCGAATTCAAAGAAATAGAAAGCAGGTGTTGCGTACCGTACGACAACCAAATCCTAAATGTTTAATGAATCTATAATATTTTGTATGTGAGGATAATATATCATTACGGTATGTCAAAGTTTGTAGTGCTTCAAGGTTTAGTTTTGTAAGTTGATTGTAAACAGTTTTGTATTAAATACTTTACAACAATTTAGTATAAATTGTACACAAAATATAAACAGTTCATATTATTTTCAATAGGTACTCTACAGTGAAAATAAATTTGTTTTGGGTTCATAATTTAACAAAAAAGTAAGTCAGACTCGTATCCGATTCCGAATCAAAATTGTCTAATTACGACATAGATTGCAACAAAACTTGGATTGTTTCATCTAAGAACTTGGTACTGAATCGTAATGCTTTCAGTTGCAGAATCAGTAAAAGTTTCCTGAGGTCCCGTCGTAGTAAGCCCTCTTCCCAATTTAGGAATTTTCCTTTCTTCTCCACTAGAAGGTCAATGGGTGAAATACCTGCCATCACAATTGCCACCCTAGTGATTATGTTCCTATATACTGTACCATCAATCTTCCTCTGGACCCTTTCTTACATTTTTCGGTTTTTCCTGAATCTCAAAGCCCTTTTCTAAATTGGAGCAACATATAATAGTACAGAGTATGCTGCATATATGAGCACCTTCCTTTTGCTACATTTAGGCCCATTGGTGTTTGCAAAACCCATCCAATTGCTATAACAGTTTTTTCAGCCTTAGCCACTGTCATTTGCAAGTCATGTATTATCATTTTTATATTCCTGTCATTTACGACATCCAATTCTTCAGACTCTCCTTTGCTTCAATATCCATGTCCCTATAAGACTCTCAACCCAGTCAGAGATCTTCGGGCAGCCAGTGGTACCACCTCTGTTTTTTGAGGAGCAAGCCGCAGCAACCTCGATTCCAACCATTCACTGATGATGGCTATAGTCTCATTTATTTAACGTCGCCTCTAGTACATCTCTGCTTTTCCCTATCACTACTATTGCTATGTCATCAGCGTACCCGATTGAATCCGGCAGTTTGAATCCATGTCTAGAATCCGCACGGAGGGTGCAGACTAGCTGCACCTACTAAGAGAGGTTTGGCGTCCCTCAAACCCAAGTCAAACAACGCCTAACACAAACAATATATCCATATAATTACATAGTACGTACATAGTAAACAATATATACTTTCCCACTCTCACCTTCTTTTAGTATTTCGACTGCAGAACCAACCAGAGCTTGACAACCTCTGTTTTAGTAAGCTTTTCCAAGATGTATGCATGTTTACTTTGATGTTTGTCTTTGACTGAAGTGACTCTTTAGGACGACAAGTTTTTTATTGAGATCTCTGAATTTTTGTGTCAGGGTCAAAGCCATAGACCCAACTTTCATCTATGGTTACAATTTTGGCCATGAAGTCTGAATCTGCATGAAGATAATATTTTAAATCCATCCATGCAACATGAGACACGATTTTCCTTCTGATCATCAGTCTAAACTCTGAGAATAAATTTTGCACTCACTCGTCTTATTTGTAAAAATGCTTTGCATGCACCTGTTCAAGATGTTAAGTTCTTCGGTAAGCCTTCTAATACTCATTCGCCTGTTTGAGCGAACAAGTTTGGTCAATTTTTGTAAGTTTTCATCGGTTTTTGAGATCAAAGGACGCCCCAACTATTCATTCCCCTTTTAAATCACTCATATCACTTGAAAACAGTCTTCAGAGGTACCACATTATCACCACACACTAATTTTAACATTTCATGACCTTCTTTGGCACTTTTTTGCAACTTGAAACTTAATTTAATGTTAACCCTTGGAAGAGTAATCACGTCATATGACGTGATTTCATTTGTTCCGTAAAGGAGTGGAAGATTTCATATTTGGACATGCTTCCAGAGTCAGAATTTTTTTCAATCATAATTATTAAATATTGTTTACTATATCCATTTTTTAATACAATTATAACTTTAAAATGATTTTTAACACATTTATTGCTTTATATATAAAATTCAATGTATGTCCGTCTGTTTGTATGTTTGTCCTTTATGCGTTACCAAACCGTCCATCCGATTGCTTTGAAATTTTGCATAGTAACACAGGTTAACCCTGGGAAGGTTTTAGGCCATTTACCGAAGTCCTAGGACATTAGGGCTACGCCCCAGTGGCCCTCAAAGTTTCAATGTTAATCTTATGGAAGGTCAATCTTAAGGAAGAAGAAGAAAGATTTCTTTTGATTTTATCAGGGGCACAAAAAACAGCTGTTTGTATGGAAAGCTTAAAACAGCTGATTTTGATCAACAACTGATTTGGATCAAAAACTGAATATAATTTTAGGTTATTCCTACAATGAACTTTTTTTTTTTACAATGAACTAAAACACTTGGGCTAATTATTAATATCAGGTTGATTTGTCTATCCGTGCAAAGCCGGGTCGGGCCAGCTAGTTGCTTTATAAAAAACAAGCAGTTCACAAATAAAGCAGTCAAAAAAGTGAGAAACTCGCGGGACAGAAGAAAGTAGCAAACAAAGCAACGTGGCAGTTTCGTGTACACAATGTCATTCCAGCGCAGTAAAATAGCAACTATTACTACAAAGACAATTTTACAGTACTTATCACTACACTCTAGTGGTGAAATAACCAACTTTTTGAGTCGTAATAGAAACTCGTTCTCATGGCAACCAGGAACGTCATATGAAGTGATTACTCCTTTGAGGAAAAACGTAGGATCACATCGTATGACGTAATTACTCTTTAAGCGTAAAATAAGCTACCCCTCAAAGGGTTAATGCGTTTGAAATCCACGATGCACGTCAGACACTCACTCGTCGTCAAACACGACCTCACTCTAGCGGCTCTGGAAGCTGACTGACAAGTCAGAACATGTACAAACTTGATACTGCCTGCCTCAAGAGATCAGGCTATCTGACATATTATATCAAATGGATGTAGCGTCAGCAGTTGCTGCTATCAAAATTCATTCACCGTATTTTTATCCCACCTCGTAGTTACATATAATTTGTTCCTTACACTTCTGTGAAAAACTAATGAGCTGAGATGGAAAAGCAAGACTGACAAATTGCTTTGAATGACTTATAAAAACTGGACATAATATATGGTCACCGTACATATTAGTTATCAAATGTGAAGATATACCGCAAATGTAGGTATAAATAAAACAAAAATGAAACAACAATAATTGTTTTTATTTATTGTAACACTTATAAACATACTGAGATAAGAAATTAAATTTATTTCCATGTATATTTTGGTTGAGGTTTATTTTTAAAACTAAACTAATTTTTAAAGACCTTTTCACATTTTTAACATTGTACATTGAAAAGACAACAATTTCTCTATTAAAATAACCACACTAACTCTAGCAGTCAATGCCTTCCTTTTGGAATCACTTAAATATCTGGAGGGAATTTGAATGATACTAATACGAATTATAAATTTATACTAATAAAACACTAATCATTACAAAATTATGTTACATGCAATATTTACGAGCCAAAACATTTAACATTTATTGTATTGTATGACAGTTTAACAAACATCATTATTTCGAATCGATTTTTTGCACATCGAAGTAATACTTATAAGATTACAGTACTTTATTTTTTGTGGAACAAAAAATAACACACAAACTTTTAGAACAATCTACTGATTTTAGAAAATGACTAAGAGATCACACGTAATTAGCGACACTTGGGATCATCCTGGTTAGAATGTAACGTAAATAGTTGCTTGGATTTATGTAACTTGCAGAAAATCTAACGCTCAAATGATCATGAACAAAAAACCTTTTTAGTTACATCCCTGATTTTCTAAATGCTTAGATCACTGCAGAAATTATATGCATCCAACACTTCTGTTCTATTAAGCAAGGCAGTGTCGATCTTATCAACTACAATTGTACCTTTTTTTAACGTTATATTTTTACCTAAACTGTCCTACCCCAGGAGTAGTTTACTGATATACTTTACATCTCTAGTGATTGAAAGAGTCCATAAGTTGCGATTACATCACGATTCAAACAGCTGTTTGTTTGAAATGCATCGATCAGCTGATTGTTGTAGCAGATTAATTTCATTATTACTAAACAAAATTTTATTGTTTAAACACTGATTCACAGACTAACATAATATACTTCTGAAAAGTAAATTTGTTCTTTCCAATATTATAAAAATGATTGTAAAGTTATATATATAGCCCTATTATCAAATGTTTACTATGGGAAATGCAAAAAAGTCGTATTTAACATTTATACCAAGTAAAACTCTGTTCCAGTTTCTAATTTCACTGTTTGATTAATAATATTAGCGCAATGTTTGGTTAATTATAAAATGCCAACATTTAGAATTATGCCGTCTTGATTTTATTTACTGTACAAAGTAATATAGAACACCCTGTAAGAAGTGGGGTTAGGTAAAACAGTGTACGTTACACGTCATAACTGCTACTTTACATCACTCATCTACTCTTTGTACACACACCCCCTTCGAATGATGTAAAGAAGAAGTTTCATCACTTTGTAACGTAAATACCTATTATCTATTACCTTGCTGAGTTGTTTCAAGAATTTTTCTACATAATCATGTTTTCAGCTCTGGCTCATGCGGTGCTTCGTTTGCAACTCGACTTTACGGACTCGGATTATGGACTGAAGCTGCCCCCCCCCCTCTTGTGCATTTGAACCGAGTACTTTTATGATATTTTACGTTTTAATGATTTTGGGAAAACCAGACGAGTTATAAGGTCGTGTAAAGAAATAAAATGTGCAGAAAAATCTCCTGCATTTACTTTTTTAGATGAAACCTCAAAAATGTTTCATTCTAGTACGGAAAGCTTTAAAAATATTTTATTTCCAGTCAAAAAACGTACTTCTGTTGTTCGGTTTGTTCTACTAACAAACTCGACCAATCGATTTAGAAAACCAACGTGTGTTCCAAATAGGGACCAAATCAGACATAAAATGCAATTAGAGTGTGAACACTAATTCTATACACACATATACAGGGTGTATCAGGAAGAAACGGAAAGAATTGCAGGACGTGTTCTACTGGTGAAAATAATGAAAAAAGTTCATATAAACATAGGTCCGAAAATGCTTCGTTTTCCAGATATCCGTCATTTTGTTTTTTGTACAAAATAATTCATATCTAGAGAACGGTTTGACTGATTGAGTTCAAACTTGG
>JAGFPH010009258.1:20435-37634 GCA_018207615.1 Philaenus spumarius
TATGGCGTACCGACAAAAAAATAGTCTTGAGAAATAATATAAGCGATTACAATTGTAGTTGTACAGAGTTACGGAGAATAAACGTTACCCAGTACATTTGAATGGTACCTCAATATTGATTTGCTACAATTCATTCTCGCCAAAGTGTAGTTAAAGAGTTTAACTCGGCAAACTACATATTTATGATGTAACATTGAAATACAAATCTAAAACTATACATTAGAGTGTTCTTTTATCACAAAATTATTGTGGGATTGTGTTAAAATTGAGCAATAGGGTAAAACTAATCACCCTGCCAACTATTAAACTACACAATAACATAACAGAATTAAAGCGATTCTATGGTTGCAAACACTGACAATCTCAGGTTGCAAAGTATCTCTTACAATGATAACTAATTACTATAACACTTATGCAGGCTTTTTGGTAATAAAAAAGGTGACACAATGAAAACATTGACCAAAGATTGGTAAAATATTAAATATTTATTAGAAGAAAGGTGATTTAACTTCATAACTTAGTATTAATTATTATATTGTTGAGTGAATGTGATGGACATTTTATATTATAAAAAGATGTAGAAGCAAATAGATGTTATCGTCATTTATTATTTGTAATATTAGATAAACCATATCAGGCATTATTACCTTTTGAAAATACTTTTTGGTCCTTCAAAAAAAAAGGAACAAATTACTTCTTACTGCTGGCAACAGTACTATCCAATATACCAACCAGAAACAGAATACACCACACCACACAAGTGTTATAGTACATTTAAAGTGAAAATATTAATAAGAATAACTTGCGCCTTTTTGAAAACTAAATCAGTTTTAAAATACATTTTCTAAGCTTCTGCATCTTGTAAATTTTACCCTAGTAGTGATGGCCTGGCTTAGCTATATGGCAGACACAGGCCTAAATAATAGCCTGAGTATATTACAGGCTATTTAGTACACAAACACACAAATTATTTTATGCATCAAAATATAGAGATAGTTTAGAAATATTTAATTGTTTACATACCGTAATAGAATGCTCTAGTATTACAAATAACAATATTTTTTACTAGGGGCTCTGCCCCTGGACGCTTCGCGTCCCAACCCCGCCTCAGATGGCTGCTTCGCTTCGCTCGCAGTTGGAAAATTCGCTAAAGAATCTTGTTAATCTTTGGCTCGTTTGTACATAGGTGACCGAGCACAAATCAGCTGTTTTATTTGGTAGCTGACTCAAACTCATTAAACATTATCTCCATAAGATTAACATGGGAAATTTGAAGGATTGTTTGGCGGAGCTCCTTCTTAGGTTAATAGAGGCTAAAGGGATGATTGGATCTTGAATCTGACGGTAATCTCTTCTTTAAAATTTAATTTTCTACAATTTTTGTATTTAACATTTTTTGCTATCTCTTACCGTTTTCTTACTAAATGCGCTCAAAGTAAGAAATTGAAAAAAAATTTCCCACCCAAAAGGTGCTTCCAAAATTAAAAAATGTGAAATTCTGGCAATTTTCCCAAAAGTTTCTCGTCGAGAGCTTTAATTCAAGTATGAGGTCGAGGGAGGTACGATTACGGGAAGTGCCTAATAATTAATTAATGTCAGAGAATCAGTGAAACCGGCTAGCTTTAAAAACGTTGGGCGGAGCTTCCCTTCTCGGATGAATAGTGGCTAAATGGATGATTGGATCTTAAATCTGATGAAAAATCGTTGGTCTGAAATTAAATTTTCTACAACTTTTGTATTTAACAATTTTTGCTATCTCTTACCGTTTTCTTACAAAACGCGCTCAAAGTGAAAAAATTTAAAAAATCTAAAAAATCTTTCCCACCCAAAAGGTGCTTGCAAAATTAAAAAATGTTAACTTCTGGCAATTTTCCCAAAAGTTTCTCGTTGAGAGCTTTAATTCAAGTATAAGGTTGAGGGGGTCCTATTACGGGAAGTGCCTAATAATTAATGTCAATGAATCAGTGTTACCGTCTAGCTTTATATAAGTAGATATTGTACATTTAGATTTAATCAGGGGCCCACCCAGGGACATCGCTGCAACAAATTATTGGGGGGCAAAATCTAAAATTTTCTTACAATTTTGACCATATTTCCCAATTTCTGTGGTGGGGTTCCAGCGCGTAGAATGGTACACTGGGTTAAATAATGTGGGATTAATAATAATGTTGTGTGGAACAAATCCCAGTGGAGTTGGGGCCCTGGAGGCTCCAACCCTAGGCATTTTTTTGAAGTACATTGAGAGTTTAAAATTTGTACAAGGATTTCAACGTGTTCATCACATTATTGAAAAAAAGTCCCCACAATTTTTCCCAATATTTTCTGTAAACTTAAAAATTTCCCATTTCCCCAGTTTGGGAAAAAATCTCCAACTTAGCAACACTGGTCCGGCAGCCTGGGGCAGTGTACGGCATGGTCAGTAGTGTTGCCACAATAACATGGGTTAGAACAATTAAAAGAAGGCAATGCATTTATTTGGTACAGAAATATTTCATTTGCCCAACCATTGGAAATTATAACTTTCTTGTTATAATTGTGAATGTTGGTAATTACGAATTAAACCTTTCAAAACCCAAAAACGAAGTTGGATTTTTTGAGGTTTTTTCCGTGCAATTTAATCCCAATATCAAAGTTCCAACTTTATTTTCAAAATCTTAAATTTCCAAACTTTTTAGATTTTAAAAGTATTTTAAAAGGGTGACGCCCCCCTTGCACCCCCATAGCGACATCACTGGGAACAGGGAGCTGAAGTATAGTTGCAATGAATGGAGCGAGTCATATCAGGGGTTTTGTGGAGGAGAGGGGAGTATGGAATAATTCCATCAGAACAGGAGTTTTGAAAATAGTGTAAGTATTCGACCCTTAAAACGCTGTTTCCGTCCTTGGTAAGAAAAACATGTTATGTAGTTCTTACATCTAAATCTATGTCAACAAAAATTATCTAATATAGTTTTGATAATTAATTTGGAAAGGTTAACACTTAAAAATAAAATACCTCTCATCGTACTTATAATCTGGACTCCAGTTTAGTCTCAAAATATCAGCAATCTATTTGACATTGAATTAAAAACACTCATGCGAAGATGAAATATAATTTTTTGTAAAAGTGAAAAGCAGTTTTCAGCACCGTAATTTTTATTGGCCTTGTTTAGTATTTATTGATTGATACTTTTTTTAGTTGACATTTTCTTTGGGAGGGCTTCAGCCCCAAAGCCCCTACCTAGATGCAGGCCTGGATTTAATAAATTTCCATATAATCTGATGGTGTACAACTTTTAAAACTTAGGAAAAGCTGTGCAGTGTTGCCATCACTACTGGGATCAAAATTTCGGATTTTGGTGTTATTGTATGCATATTTTGAGTACAACATTAGTTTTCTGACTCAGGTGAACAAATTTTTTAGGCTATTAAAAAAAAATGAACATTGTAATCAGGGGTGCACTGGTTTTTGTAGGTTTGTTTACCCAAAGTCTGGCCTACGTTTCATTTTAACATTAATAATCACAATAATTATTGGTAATGAGAGAAATTTGTACAACATTCGAACAAGACAAGCGAAATCAACCACTCTTGAAAAGTCTAATTCGTTTGCTAAATATATGTGTAATTAGGGGCTCCGTCATGCTCGCTTCGCTCGCCAATTCCTGCGATGACATTATGGTGATGCCAATGCAACCTACAGAGTACCTAATTTTGTTCATAATTTTGACATTTTTTCAATTTTTTAATAGGAATTTTGAAGCAAATAATGATTAATTAGGACAGAGGCATTGGGATCTAATTTGGATGGTGGAGTAGCCGTGATCTGTACATAATGTAAGACAGATCGAATAGACACACAAAATCCTTAATTTTGTCCATAATTTTTATATTTAAAAACATTTTTAACAGGAATTTTAAATATTTTCGGAATGAAAAGTAGCCTAAAATATTCTCTGAATAGTCCTCTACATGTTAATGACAGTTTCATCAAATTTGGATCAACCATACCGGAGATAGCCCGGCCAAACAAACAGACAGACAGACAAAAAATGTATAAATGTCTGTTAAGGATTATAAAAGCGTATATTTTGAAATCACAGACAGACACTTAAATTTTATTTATAAAACGTATAGATTCATGAACATGAACGTATTCCACATCAAAATGAAACAACCATCAAGTTAAGGTTAAAATATTCAATCAATAAAATATGTTTGTGTATTTTACAAGTGTTAACTTAGTTATAACAATAAATAGTTGCATGGTATGAGTATTGTTCTTCGGACATCTCCACTTTAGTAACCACTTTTTAACTGACCAAAACTTGTTGAAATAGGAGTTTTTGAACTGAAAATATCAAACATTTTCAACGAACCCCCCACCCTCTACGAGTGCACCTCTGATTGTAAATGAACAAACCAAATGTTATATATTTTGAAGTTTCCTTTAGCAGCTGAATAAAAATCTAAGAATTATATTTCAAAAATCCAAGATAATAGATAAGTTACTGTAAACAGACTAATAAATGTTTGTCTTTAGTTTCAAGACATTAAAGTAGAAAGTAGAAGATTTGTATAGTTTCTATTGGTGTTAATGTATTTTCAAAAAATCTTATAACTCTCACATTTCATTAATTCTACGTGCAACGATAATTTATGCCTTACATATTGCGATATAATAGTAAATATTTTGCAATATACTACACCGAAAACAGCTGTTTTCTATACCATAGATCATGAATAATAAATAGATCTTGCATCCATACGGGGGTTGTGTGCCGGAAAAAAGGTGTTTGCGAAAATAGTACATGATCGCGCCGCGAGGTAGCGCTAGGGAGAAAGCATTGTAAGCATTGGTGTTTCCAACCAGCTTCCTTCGTTTCCCCAATAGATAGCGCCAAAAAAGTTGAATTTCCAGTGGAACAAAATATTGCATTGGATCGGAGTTCTATTAGGTTATCCAAATACAATGTCTATACCATACATGTTCATAGACAAGTAAGCCCCTTTTTTCCGTGCACGACGCAGACAATTTTCTGTGTATTACAAATTTTCAGCTGATTTTACAAATAGAAATAAACATAATATTATATCAGTTTATGTAAACAGCTGATTTTAATAATAACACATTTATTTATGAGAGATTAGTTCCAAAGTCTAAAAAAAAGAGTAGGCTAAACATAGTCGTTTATGCATATTTTGTGTTCTAAAAATTTTTGTAATGGGTTTCAGAGATGAATATAACAAGCCTGATATTCCAGATAGTATTTTAAAACTATCACAAGAAATAACTACGAGTTCTGCCAAGAAAATCAAAAGACAGATATGAAGTTGAATAAAACCAATTTTGTCAAAATAAAAATATTTTTTTAATAAAAAGGTGTTATGATTAAAAGCAGTACTTTTTAAGTGTTACTTTTTCGGTGTAGTATAATGAAAATTATCGTACGTAATTCGCCCGGAAGGTTTTTCCATGCTTGCATGATACATCCCGCTTTCGGCTGCGCCTCGTGCGGTATCTATCACGCTCGCACACAAAACCCATATTTATCGGGCTTATAACGTAATATAAATATTGTAAACAACGCAGGTATATTAACCAACAACATTTATTTGAACTGAATATAAAACTGCAACTTAACTACTTCGTTTATCTATTAATACCTTAGACATAAACAATGTTTTTTTATATTTTGCAGACTGTGAAATAACACTCCAACCAAGCTGTATATTTGTTTCTTCCCTCTATCTGATTGTCTTCATACTTTGTGAGGTCTATATTTTCTTAAATATTCCATCAAACAAAAATTATAGGCTATTCAATTATTTAAATAAAAAAACATATTTTAATTTATTCTGACAATTAAAAAAAAGTACATAGCCTATTTTAAAGAAAATTCTAAAGTTTTTAAGAAACTTTATTTTCATTTATAATTATAATTAAAATCATTTTGTCCTTTATGGAATATTTCCTTCTATTCCATCAATCCATGCTAATTTGTTTCTGTTGATATTGATGGCCGTTGACTTAAAAAACACTTATTTGACTAAATAAAAAACTTTTGCTTTCTGCTACTATACAAAGTACGCTCAATCATTACACACTAGGTTAACAGTACTAGAGTTAATGCTTCTATCAGCTAACTATCATTTTCATATATATTACACAAACAGTAAATTTAACTTAACAAGGATGGCATTGGATGTTCATCACAGAAATTATAGATTTAATTGGCATTATAATTAACCATCAGCTAAAGGTGGAGTCACCCATCCATATTTATCGTGTGTCTTGACTAAACTGCGGAAAGATTCCTCAGCGGATCTTCTGTTGAATTCTTTGCTACTTTTTGGTTTCTTTGCTATTCTTCCCTGTAACATACAATTAACACTGTATTTATAAAGAATGTAATTTTTAAAGACTGGTTTAACTTTTAATCTCTCTATAGGCCTTCATTAGGTCTATTTACTCTTATTGAGGTGAACGTCGCGTGACCTGCACTCCTAGTGCCCGTGATCCCATAGTGATTTTCATTCACACAGTAACGTAGCATGATCGGCCTAAGTCAGTGTTTGAAAAAGATTGCCAAAAATAGTAATTATATCCCAATCTAAAACTGTTCAATATATTTTTTGTAGCAACGGTCGAAAGTAAACAATAGTTTATAAAGCATTACGTTGATTTAATTTGTTTTATTTTCCTGATAGATTACAGTTGCACATAGATTGTAAACCATCTAACTAATAGCTGTCATGTTAGTTAAACAGTTTGTTAATAAATGGCGCCCTTTCATTAGGAACCATACAGTGTCTAGATAGAGACAGTGTGGCCAAGTGAGGTCTTGTTTCCTATTAGCCGGCAGCCATGTTTATCCTAAATTCTTTTCTATTATATTATTTGTTATATTTTTTGCACGAAAAAACGGAATACACTTTTTAAGAAGAAACACAGTGTTTATTATTTAATTTCAATATAAATATCAAACTGTAACAATTAAATCGCTTGCTTTTCCCTTTATAAAAAAAAACAAAGATAATTTTTCTTATAATTACAAAGAGGTACAACACTAATCTTTACATTATAATTCTGAGCACATGACATTACATTTAGAATAAACATGGCGGACACTTTCATATGGCCACACTGTATTTAGTCACTGTAAGGAACCATATTAGTCCAGCCAATGAGTGCTCAAAGAAGGGTGTAGAATTTGCATGGTATATGCGATAATTTTTGACTTCAGGACTTTGTTAGGAATAGTTAGGAGGTAAACATACTAAAAGTCCCCGTCCCTAGAAGGTGAGCTAAAGGCTGGAGGGGGGTGGAAAGTCCCATTTTTTGAATTTGTAGCCTATTTATATCTCGGAAACGGTGCACTGTAGAAAAAATGATTCAAATAAACTTGAAAGTTAATTAAATTTACGATAAAATTGTGCTGTTAAATATTTGCCGAATTCCCAACGGTTTTCCAGATATACGTTATTGAAAATCGATCATTTTCGAAAAAATCATGTTTACCTCACTCTCTTTGTCAAACAATTGCTTCTAGTGCCTCCCACGATTGTTTCTCAGAAAAATTGTCAGAAACGAAGTTGTAGATATAATTAAATTTCTTTCGATGTCTGTATATACTTTTGCTATTTTATTTTGAACCGATCAAAAGTTATCGAATTTCTAACATGTACGCTCAATTTCGATGTTCTTCTAGAAATGAGTATGTCGAGAGCCTGTTGCATTTTAACTGCTGTAACTTGCTATCATGATAAATAACAACACTTTAACAATGGAAATAAGGTAATTGCAATTAAAACAACACCTTTTTTTTAATTATAGCTTTTATTATACTACTAGGGGAGACCCCTGTGAGATCCGCACACCAACCCTGTTGGAACCTTCTATACACATAATTATTCTAAAGGTGAAAGATTAATAATGACCCCAAAGCTAAGATGGTAGGCCGAAATAATGTTAAATGTCTAAATCGAATTATTTCGGATATTTTATAACAGCAGTTATAATAAAGGTTAAAAGAACCAGCAAGGCTCAGGTCTATACTTAAAAACCTAACCTAAAAGATATAAATACAAATAATTGATTCAAAGTTTGAAATCAGCTGTTAATGGAAATAATTTATTAGAGAAAACAGCTGATACAGTATCAACAATAAACATATTTATTTATTTATTATTTAGTATGGCGATCCCATAGCCGTAAAATATTTAGCGCAGTTTGTGTTGTTTTTAAGTCTAAAAATTGTGTTTTTTTTTTCAAAAAGTACATAAAAACATGCGTGTATTTAAATTAAACTTTGTGTCAAAATTTCAAAGCAATCGGTTATGGACTTTCGGAGATTAAAGACTTTGAATAAACGAACATTTACATTTTTATAGATAAATTCCGAATCATATAATGAAAGTATTTACATGTACTAATAGGTCATATAAAAATGAAATCCAGGTCACCAGTACCTCACGCCCAGTAAAGGGTTACAAAGGCTGGCCACCTGACTTCTTCCAAAATACAGGGTGGAGAGGTTAAATTCTTTAACTTCAGTTCACTTCAAACGTTCGTCAAACGTTTTAGAGACAGTTTTTGTGTCGGTGTTATGCATCAGTACTTTTTGCCAAACAACTTTGTAGATTAGGAATTTCCCATCAACAAAAAATTCAAAAGGTAGTTAAATCTACGTCCTTATCAATAATTTGCTTAAACAGTGAGTGTAGCACTGACTTTCTGCACTTCCTCATTCCACTGTCGTTGAAAGGGGTAAGGATCCAGTTCATATTGCACATAATTCATCAAATCGTAGTCCAATTTCTTGGTAATTGAGATTCACTGAAAAAGATTTTATTGTCAATCTTGATTGTCGAATTCTTTGAGGAAAGAGGAAGTGCGTGACAGTTTGATATTTGTGAATGGCAAGTTTTCCATTTTTGCCATTGCTTTTTTGCTAATTGCAACTGCATCATGACATAAGATTGCATCATCTCTCAAGACTTCTGTCGCTTTTGACATGATTTTCTTGGTCCTCAGGGATGGAGGGTGATTATCAAACCATTGTGTAAGCTTGCCAATGTCACTTGCATCTCGACTTTGGTGAAAAATTCTACAATCCTTGTGCTGCTCACTTGATGAAATAAAAACACCACAATATTCTTCGAGAGAAGTACATATGTTGCAGTCATCCCAATTACCCATTTACTGAGGGCACTACCTGAGACTCTACCATGGGTCATGCCACCTCGGCTAGAGAATGACCGCATAAAGGTTGTCTCGATGGTCATGTTGGACCACATGCTGGACCAGAACCGGTCATTCCTTCTCAGAGTGAAATAGCCTTTGTTCGCGAATTTTTCGTACTCTTCTAGTGTCAATGGAGTAGAGAGACTTCCCATATCCTGTACATATAAGTGGCTAGACTTGGCATACGGGACTGACCAGCAGCGTGGAAATAGAGTATCATTCGTGGATGTTTAGGGTTTCTGGAATAACAGCCTCACAAACTCCAACCAACATTCATCGTGTTACACAGTCTTCTTCGCAACTAAGTAAAATAAAGAGGATATACGATCCATCACTTCATCTTTCCATTGATCATGTCTAGCTCGAGCAGCATCCATACTCGTTACTTGTATGTCAGTTTTGTAGCGTCCTTTTGTGATGTTAGTAACTGGAAATATCTTCCTACGTCTTTCCTTGGGATTCTTTTGCTCACCCTCAGTGTAGAACTTTCGGCACAAAAGAAACAATTTGTTTTGAAATCGAATTTGAATTGTTTGGATCTCAAAGTTGCAGTCTCAGGTGGTTCAAAGGACGTTGAAGGTGCCTGTCTCTTTAAAAGAGCCTTGATGGATGGCGGTCAGGTATACATTTTTCGACATTCAGTATGAATGAGAAGGGTGGCGAAACTCTATAAAAAGGCTATTGCCATCTCCTCTTTTCTACTTTCTTTGACGAGTGATAATATTCCTTTTTTTTTGTTATCACATACACATACAAAACACCGAGTAGCCATTGCGTGTACTACACGGTCAAAGTTCATGTAAATTAAAACGACGCATAATACCGACACAAAAACTTTCTCTAAAACTAGGCCTATGTAAGCATTAAATTTGTTTTAAAATTCGCCAAATTTAGTAATTATATCCCAATCCAAAAAAAGTGTTATATATATTTTTGTAACAAAAGGTGTAAAGAACTCATATACGTAACTAAAAAATTGTTTTATGTACAATTTTCACAGTTATTTGCTCAGAAAGCAAAATGTTTAGTAGCCTACCGGAAGAAAAAAATCCAACTTTATGCCTACATTACAAACAGTCAAACTTTTTTGTAATTTTTTCAAAGTAAACAAAAGTTTTGTAATTTAGTTCTGAATAAAAATGCATAAAACCATATATCAATTTTCAAAATTTGTTGTAGAAAACACCAGTTTTTATGTACCTACTACCAGGGCCGGATCTACATATTTTGCGCCTATGGGTCCCCCAAAATTGCTGCCCTTCCCACAATTAACACTAGAAGTGTTAATGCTAACGTTTTTCTGAAGTCAAGCCATTTCGGTGGTGTGCAAGTGTGCAAGCATATTTTCAAAAATTCACCAAATATAGTAATTATAAACCAATCCAAAAGTGTTCAATAGTTTTTTTGTAGAGAAAGTTCAACGAATTTATATATGCCAGTAAACAAATGATTGATGTAAAATTTACAAAGTTATTAGCTCAAGAAACAAAAATGTTTAGTAACGAAAGGAAAAAGTTCAACTTTAGACCTATATAACAAGTAGTAAACATTCTTTGTAATTTTTTTCGTAAATGTAAATAATTTCGTAATTTAGTCCTGAATAGAACTGTATAAAAATATTTATCTATTTCAAATTTATTATTTTGAAAACACCAGTTCAAAGACTCCCAACAAAACTAGGCCTAGTATGAATAGTAATTTGGGAATATATTCCTTGCCCAAATATGAAATATTATTATAAGACAGTGTAGAGAATAAATCAAAGAATTGAACTGTATACTTGTAAATTATTATTTCATAAAAGTATTTGACTTAGTTTTACTTGAATCACAAAATTAGATCAACGAATTGAACTTCTCACGGACGCATCAAATATGACGTTCTATGTGAAAAACCGTTGGAAGTGCTATATAGGAGCTTGAGAAAGTCGAGTTTTGAATCTCCCATTTGTCAGTATTTCTCAGAACTGTACGAACAAAACCGTTAGAGTAAATATAGTTTGCTTTACACCGAACGAAAGATTGAACTTTGGTCTATTTAGATATCTCGTACTCAAAATGTACAGTTTTATTGGTTGAAATTTGTCCAATTGCAAAGGTTTACAGACATTTCCATATCTTTGGAACTATGCAAGTGAAGTTTGATTGGATGGCAGTTTTAGAAAGTTAAAATCTTGACGAATCCAAAAGTATCTATATATTATTGCCAAAATATTCCGGTCGAGCACCATTGAGCTTTAAGCCTGGTTTACACGCTACGATAAATCGTAACAATTTACGTTACAATAAATCAAAAGTGTGAGTACTGTTTGCATGTAACGATTTCTTGTCCAATCTTCATTGACGAATATTTAACTTTTAATAGTTCTTTCTTATAAACCGTACGCAATGCATTAATTTTTTTAACAACAGTGTTTCTGTCTGCCAACAGATCAAACTCTTTGAACGAGCGCTTTGTGTGCAAGGTCTTTTTTATTCCTATCGGAATATTCTTTGCTCTTGAGCCACAAGCAGGTAAAACTCCGATATAGTTCAATAAATTCAGTCAAAAACTTTCGAAGAGTTTGAGCTGCCTTGCTATCAATTGAATAAAAACAACACAAGGTAAAAAAAAAAACACGTAAAACGGAATCAATGAACTAGTGCCACAACCTTTCCTGTGAACGGCCCTTGCAAACTGAGTCAAATCGTAGCGATAAATGTTTATCGTTACGATTCGCAGAAATTGATGCCAGCCTGCACCAACCATCCAATCCAATTCCAATAAATCGCTACAATGTCTTGTTTACACGCAACGGTAAATTGTAACAACTCGATTACAGTTGGCAAAACGTTTACAGAAAACTAAAATTTTAAAACGATGATTACATATGTAAATATAAGTTTTAAAAAAAATATGTAAGTACAAAAATTAAAGTTTAAATCATTTTCTTTCCAACGGTTTTTGTTTTATTGCGATTGGATGATTTTTAGTGGGTGAAATATTCAATACAAAGTAGCGTTGTCATTGAGTAGTGTTAGACCAAAGCCTAGCGTTTTGACTGCTCAATAGGGTTAAAAGTACTCTATACCAAAACCAAAATTGTCTCTAGTATACATTGAATTTGCAATATGTTTTACTCATTACAAAAAAGTTTAATACTATTTTCTTTCTCCTAATTTGCTCAAGTTGATTAATGTTTAGTAGTAAAACATTTTTTTTATATTACTAATCAGTTAATGATATTTTATAAAGCATTATTAAAACAAAATATAATATATGTAGTTTGAATTACAAACAAATAAATGATTCATCTCTAGAGAAATATTATACTAAATTTTTATTAATATTTCTGCATGATTATACCAGCAGGAAGTGAGGGGGCTAAATCAAATTTTACTTTTACAAATTTAATTACGTTATTACGTAATTTTTACAAGGTGAAATTCAGAAGTGGTTTTGCAAAATAATAAAAGGCACATAATTTCAAATCACGTTTTTCAAGTTTATTATACATTATACAGTTTAAACAATTACGTCCATCCAAGTTGAGTTTGAAAACACCTTTCTTTAAAACATACTACACTACTATAGGCTACTAGGTTTAAAACTTTAAAAACAAAAGTACAGTAAATTAGTTTTACACTGAACGAATCGCACTGAAGAGTTGTGCTGTAGCTCGAGAACAGTGAAAAGTGGTGATGGTGAAACGCAAACAACAATAAGACTGAAGTGAATGAGTGACAAAACAGACAACTGTGATTTCTCGCTTTTCTCGGTGTTAGCCGAAAGCACGAAGTTTATTGATTCGCCGCCAAACAGAGCCGAGGATGCACGAAGCAGCAGCCGCATCTCTCCCTCACACACACTCACAAACACGTCAGTGTACAGGCGTACATTTAGTTTGAGGCAAACGAATAACTTGGCATTAGCTCATTCATGACTACATCTATGTCACACGCTCATACGCATCCTGTTGTAAAACTTAAATGGAGTTTTATTTTTGTTCTAAAACATAGTACTGTAATATTATTTCCCAAATTCCAAAAATTTGCCGCTATGGGCACGGGCCCACTTTGCCCCATGCTGAATCCGGCCCTGCCTACTACATGACCACTAATAAAACAAACAATCAGATCTTGCAGAATAAATTCGTATTAATTTTGCAAAAATCGTGGGAATCATTGGCGCTTGCGAACCCTACACTCGATTCCACGTTCACCATGCAGTGCAGGACTTAAGGCCCGTTTACAAGCTCAAGCCATTTGCACTAACTGGCTTTTGCAAGCCAGTTTGTGCAAATAGATTGGTGCATGTGAACGCTGGTTTGACGTTTGCGCAAGCCAAAATATTTGGCTTGAGAAAATCTGTCCTGACAGAAAATTGGCTTTAAGTTGGTGTATTGGCTTGAGCGTGTGAACGCTGGTTTGACGTTTGCGCAAGCCAAAGTTACAATCTCCGCATGCGCATTGAATGATATCTTACCCCCACCTGTTATTTACACTGATATGTTATTTACGATCCGTATTCCAGCGTGTGTTGGTTATATTAATTGTGTATTGTTTGTGATAAGACTTACGTTGAGATATTTGTCTTTTAATACGTTGTAAATTGCTTCGCATGTTTCTTTAATTATGGCGCTTAGAGCTGGTTTGGAAATAACTGTTGAAAATTTCAAATCCTCGTAGATTCTCCCAGTTGCCAAAAATCTCAGCGTAGCTGATAGCTGTCCATGAGGGGTAATCGCACGTCCAATAACCGTGTCTGCTTTCAAAATGATGGGGGTAATTAAATTTAACAAATTCGTGTACAGTAGAACTCCAACTATCCGGACTCCAAATATCCGGATCGCCAATTATCCGGATCAGATTTGAATAAGAACATAGTCAAACGGATGCGAGAATTGGCGGCGCGGAATCGATTTAAGGTAGCAAAACAGCTGACTCTACCTGGTATGTTAAAAAAATAATGTATTTTACAGTGATTTAGTATTGTTTGTAAATATTACATAATGTAAACATTGTCATTGATATTGTTTTTTCATAATAAATATCGTAAATGTTTTCTACTGTGTTTTGTTTACGTTTTTCTCCTAAAAACGGCCTTTTTTCGAGAAAAATCCAATTATCCGGATTTTTGATTATCCGGATCGGGTCCGGTCCCAATTAATCCGGATAATTGGAGTTCTACTGTATGTGGTTTCGTCCATTCGCAAGTAGTTGCGAAAATCAACAGGCTCACTACGTACTTCAGCAATTAAATTGGTATGATAAAACACATCCCTCTGTAACAACCATGGTTTACACCATTTTTCCTTTTTAGCCTTCATGTTCTTTTTTTTCACAATATTTGCACACCGCAGCAGTTGAAAGAAGTATTAGTTCTTCGTCCAGATGTTCCATTTTGAACAATACAACAATACAAACTGATTTTATAATAATTTAAACACAACTGATAACAACTTTTATGTATTTAATGAAGAAGTTTATGGTTGAAATGAACAAACTAGGGTTCCTCACTTCATATTTGCACAAACCAAACTGAGCGTGTAAACGGAAATATTTTATTTATATGGCTTGAGCGTGTAAACCGGCCTTTACAGGAGAATAGACATGCTACTACCATTACAGCGAACATCACGTTTATTGTCATGCGGGTTGCGTCAATTGTACGAGCGTTGCATGGGAATTGATGTTTTTTAGGTGGCTATTATCGCTGAGACTGTCGTATGGATAACATGGCTTATGGGCACTCTGTACAAGTCACGGTGAACGTGGAATCGAGTGAAGGCACGTGCCTATCATGCCTAATGGGTAATCCGCCACTGGATATCCATTAGTGGGTTATTTTATTTGTTTATGTGAAATAATGGTTACATTTTCACACCAATAAACAGTCTAGATTAATTTTATCACTAACGTTTTATAATATATACACTAATAAGTCTTTACCTGTCCTTTAACTATACTAGCTGCAAACTGCATCACAATGGCTTCCACAGTGTAAGCGCTCGCCCAACCCCTCGGTGTCAACAGTTCCATACAGATTGCGCCACCTTCCATCACAAATCCTTTTTCTATCCGAGGCGAGATCACTCTCATAAAAGGTGGAGCAAAGGGGAAATTATCAGGAAACATTATGTGCAGTGATATATAAGAGATCCCTTGTTCCCGCATGTCTGTCGCTAGATCACTTTCATGGTCTATGCGGTACAAGCGAACATGCCACTCATACAGGTTGTCGTTGATCAAACTGACCTGAACAAACAATGTGCACAACTTTTAGTTAAGTAGCAAAAAAGATGTAAACACAAAAATAAAATCTAGTAAAATATCTGTAATAGGGGCCCCGCCCCAGTTCGTGTGCTCACCAACCCTGGCAGCTAAGCACATGGCGGAGCCAATTCAAACAGTTTATTGTATAATTTAATATTTTCACGCAAATGATTTAGCCGTGACCTTTACATAGATAATGTAAAAAAGAGATTGAAATAGACAAGACCAACCCCAGTAATTTGAATTGCGACATGCGTTGTAATTTCACCATTAATATTTAAATAATCAATAATCAACATTTCAAACAGATTTTGATATTACCAACTAAAGGAAACAATATAATATGTTACACCAGACGTTTGACTTATAATACAGTAAGCCTTTTGTTTGCTTTTACCTAACGTAAAAAACTGTTAGTTGTGAAGAATAATTGCCTGATTGTAAATTGCCAAACTGGTTGCAAATAAACGTGTTTTGGTTCTTTGTTAGGCCTAACCTAAAATTATGTTAAGTTTTTGATCCAAATCATCTGATTTATTTATAATATGTAACAACAGATGTTTGAATTTAATTATAATACAGTAGGCCTAAGCCTTTTTCGTTGATTTTTTGTTTGTGTTTGCTTTTAGTTTGTCAATCTAACCTAAAAAAGCTGTTGGTTGTGAATATACTGTAATAAAAACGTGATTCTAAATTTCCTGTAGCTTTGGAGTTTGTTGAATTATTTGCTTGTATGAAATCAATGTTATTTTTGTAAGGCTTTGCACAATTCTAATTCTACCATTTACTTGGACTTATTTCAAAATGTAATATATACTATTCTCAACAGTTAGCGGTTTTATTTCTTTTCACTTTTTTTATAAAGGGGTCTCCAGAAATTTTCACAGGAGATGTAGCCTAGATTTTGCTCCGTCACAGTACTGCACGCCATGGAGAAGTATATAATATTTTATTAAGAAACAGGTTGTTTTAACTGTTTTAAGTTATAAAAGAATAGCTTACAGTAATGCTACCAGATCTTTGCAGATAATAGAACCACTTGGCAGAATATACTCACTGTGAATATTGGATCTTTCCTTTCATTCCTTTGTATGTCTTTAAGTTCCTTCATAAGCCTTCGACTCCGAACAGTTTTTTGTGTAAACAACTCTGGTTGGCTCGAAGTGGTGATATTTTTCTTCTTGAATAAACCGCCTGTCGTCCTACTAGCACCGGGATTGTCAAGAGGACTGGGTTCTGTTGGAGTGACAACGTCTCTGTGGTACGTATGTCGGCTTAGGAGCCTTCTCGCAGGAGATCCACTTCCTTTACCCTGACCGTTAGCTCCACTCCCTGTCGCATCAGATTCGCTGATTTTTTCAGATGAACGAAATAACTTGCGGAATGCAGCAGCCATTTTTTCTTTTGATCGTGATGTCATAGTGAGTTGTATGGAAGAGCTAGCATTTGACTAAAAAGACCCAGAATGCTCCTGGCTTCTTACAACCTCTGAAACAGAAATGTTTACAATTTACTTGTAGCGAGTACTAATATATAAAATGTTTTTAAAATTGTTATTAAGTAAATTTTTCTCTAACTTTGTAAATAGTTTCTAAAACATGTGAATAAAATAAGTTTTCTGTTACAATATTTTTTTTATCATGTAGCCTACTTATTACTATAAATGAGACATTGTTAGAACAATTACACACATTATTATAAACACAAAATAATATATAC
>JAGFPH010009259.1:7679-25170 GCA_018207615.1 Philaenus spumarius
CTATTTTTTGAGATTTTTCCTAAGAGAATGAATTTGTTTTTGAGTTTATTCTACAAATATAAATGTAGGATGTTTTCTGCACATTTTGTTTTTTTACGCGACCTTATAGTTCGCTTGGTTCCCCCAAAATCGATCAAAACGTAAAATACCATAGAAGTACCCGGTTCAAAGCCATGTGGTGGATTTTACCGAGGCAATGCTTGAATTATTGACAATACCGTGTGTATTGAAGATACTCCCAATGTGCGGAATGGCGTGCCAAACACGCAATGCATTGTGTATTGAAGATACTCCCAATACGGGGGTGCGAAGCACGCAATGCATTGTGCATTGAAGATACTCCCAATATGCGGAATGGGGTGCGAACCATTTTGCAGCTATTCAGCACCATTGTGAATAGACCTATTTCCCAAATTGTTGGTTGAAACCCTAAAACATAGGCCTATAAACTTAATTTTGGAAATTTGCTCAACTCACGTCAGCGGTTCAGCTGCGTGGTCGAATTATTTAAAATAGTTCTGATAAGTATTACATAAAAATCCTATTACAACCTACCTCTAAGAATTATATAAATGAATAATCAACTGTAATGATGTTTTGTTCTTTAGATAACCCAGCTGGATCCGTTGAGTGTGGAACCTATTTACCAAGAGATAACGTCATTCTATGCAGACAACAATAAGATAAATTCTATTACCGTGCTGGAAGGATCTCGCTTTATTGATACGTTTTTGTATTTGACTTTGAGGAATAATAATATTAGAAAAGTGAGTATGGTTTGTATTTAATTATATTAAGTGTTTGTGTATTGGGCGTTTTATTTTATCGGTGGTTGTCTCTTTAACCCTCCGTCGGGCGCAATACTTAACTGTGTCGTAAGTGGTGCAATGTATCAATCTGATACTTTTGATTTAAGCTTTTCCTATTTGTGTTTGTATGAATATTATTTATTAAAACTATTAATTTAGGATGTAAGGACTCATTACTTAGTGATTTGCGTTCAATTAATTACTTCCGAAATATTGAAAAAAATGAATAAAAAATTTTTACATAATAATTGACAGTAAAAAATATTACACTATCGGGCGCACTGTGCCGATTTGACAATTTTAGAATGTTTTGATTTATAATGTTTCATTGCTTGTTATTTTGGATTGGGGAGAATTTTTATGAGGATTCACCACCCAAATCTTCAAATTCAAAGTGATTTTCTTCTACATTATCGTCTAACAGTAATTCACGCATTGTGTTCAAATCACTGGGTTGTTAAAGTCAAAAAGTCTACTGGAGCTTGTCATGTTATTAAAAATAAAATATGCAATTGAAAGAAAAAAAACACGTAGAACTGAATAATATACGTGTATAATATGGCCCGCAGGGAGTTGGAGGAAAATCTGAAACAGGAGCATTGGTCGAGTTGTACATCAAATTAAAGGTCTATGTTAGGAGAACACAATGCCGCAAATCAGACATCAAAAAGTTCACCTTACACAAAATGGCGGCAGTTTAAAGTTACAATATTGGGCATTTTGAAAATGGCTTAATTTCACTTATTGGGATTAGCTTTAAAAGCAAAACTCCGACAATCCACACTAGAAATACCTGCTGAGATGCTACAGAGTGTTATGAATGGCTACTACACAAGCCTACCTCACTGCCAAACTGCAGGAGGAAAACAGTTTGAGCATTTATTGTAAAAAAAGTAAGCTGTTATGAAAGTCTATTGGTAATTGTTAGTTTTTAACCTGTAGTAAAAATATATAAAATAAAAATTGTTCCTTGTCCTCATCGTAGACCATTCCCACTGAAGGTGATAACTCAGTCACTATCCTCAAAAACTGGTCCTACTGCTGGTGTGGATTGTCGGAGTTTTGCTTTTAAATCTTACGGCAATAAGTCAAACTAAGCCATTTTCAAAAAGCCCAATATTTTTACCCTAGAACTGGCCCGGTTAAAGCTAAAATTGGCCAGCCCGTTTTTAGCGTTTTGCAAGCATATTTTTAAAAATTCGCCAAAAATAGTAAATGAACCCCAATCCAAAAGTGTTCAACAGCTTTTTTGTAGAAGAAACTTCAAAGAATTCAAATATGCCACTAAAAATTAGTTTATTTTGAAATTGTAAAAGTTATTAGCTCAAGAAACAAAAAATGTTCAGTTACGAAAGGAAAAAGTTCAACTTTAGGCCTACATAACAAGTAGTAAACATTTTTTGTATTTTTTTCGTAAGCGTAAAAAAGTTTCGTAATTTAGTTCTAAAAACATTTATCAATTTCAAATTTTTTATTTTGAAAAAAACAGTTTTTATGTTCCAAGTACACGACTGGTAACAAACCTAGGCCTAGATTGTAACGTCATTTACTAATATATGCTTTGCCCAAAAATGAAATATTATTATAACAAAGTGTAGAGGATAAATCAAAGAAAATAACGGTATACTCGTATTTCCTTAGTTCACAAAAGTGTTTGAGTTATATTTATTTGAATGACAAAATGATATCAATCTAATGAAAAGCCGCTACCCTACATGCTGCATATAGGTCCCCATTTGTATAACGTGAGAACCCACGCGCTTGACTTTCTCACTAGAACTGACATTTCAACTGTCGACTAGGCAGACAAAAAACCGGTTATTTCTGGATTACTCTCCACAGTTTCAAACTTCAGACTTTGCTCTACAAAATCGTGTAAAGAAATCTGTCAAAACATAAGGCACTGCCTTCAAAATATCGATTGACAAATGGCCTGTTTATTGGTTGAGAGACTGTCCAATCGCAAGGGTTTACAGTAATTCTTCAATAAAATAGTAATTTTACAGTGACATCTGATTGGAAGACACCAACAGAAAGATAAAATCTTGACGAATCCAATGGTATCGTTATAATTGCCAAAGGAATATTAGTGTGGATGGTCTTAAACGTTGAAGAAGTGGGAAATAACAGTACAATTGTATGCAGATTCGTGCACGGAAAGAGCTGTAGACTGATGTGCATATTTTAAAATGATGATTACGTATGTAAATATACGTTTTACGAAAAAGTTGTAAATACAAAAATTAAAGTTTAATTCATTTCCTTTCCAATGGTGCCAGTTTTATTGCGATTGGATGATTCTAAGTGGGTTAAATTATCGATTATGCAAATATATGCAAATTTTCGCAAATGTTCGAAATTGTTGCGTTCTGCGCCTGAGAGGGGGGTTATGCATGACCTTCTGCCAGTTCCAGGGTTAACTCTAATTGGTGGCCATTTTGTGTGGGTGAACCTTTTGATGTCTGATTTGCGGCATCGTGTTCTCCTAAGATAGACCTTTAATTTGATGTGCAACTCGACCTACGCTTCTGTTTAAGATTTTCCTCCGACTGACTCCCTGCGGGCCCCCGTACAAAAATTCAATTGCTTCAAAAATTAGTTTTTTTTGGTAGCGAAACGATGTACTAGCTTTTGTTGCATCATCCGTAATGGTTTCAAAAATATAACGGCGTTCATATACTATTGAAACACCCTGTATATACAAGTGTGGGACTCAAAGGGTTAATCCATCTTACATAGAGAATTAAACAATTTACAATACACTTCTAGCAAATAAGCTTGTATTGTTATTTATTTAAATAGCTGTGTATTATATCTTACAAGTTGTGTTTCTCTTGTTGTAGTTACCCAAGTATATATTGTCAAATGCTTTTGATCGTACCTGGGAAGGACATCATGTGTACTTGGGAGGCAATAAGCTGTATTGCGACTGCAACACGGCTCAGGTTCTTAAGGTAAAACAATTATTGTAATCTTAGGTCTAGTCCTACACAAAGTGAAAGCAAAAGGTTAACATTTGTAAATGTGTGATCTTAAGATCAGTTGTATTCGAATCAAGAATCCGGTTACTAACCTATTGGCAGGTCTTTTTTAACATACGGAAAATCACTAGTACATTGGCATTGTGGGACTCGAAAGAGAAAAAAGTAAAGTAAATTTAAGGCAATTGATCCCGGACACGAATGCTATAAACCTCCCAAAGAGAATGCACACAGTTCAACATAATCTAGTTTTAGACCGCTGTGCAACAATCCGCTTTCAGCCTCCACTGCCGAAAGACACCTGCGACGATCTGACCAGCTCTCTTTTTAATCGCCGCCACAAGATATTTTTTCACTTTCCTGCGGACAATATTTCTTACTATTTGAAAGGAAGCTACTTTAATGTTTGCCTATAAAGAACCTCGACTCTTGTCGGGGTCGTACCGTTTGGAGAACGTTTTACCCTTTTTATAACAAGTAATATTTTTTGAATATATTTATATATATACACATAGACTACGATTATCAGCTGGTTCAGGACTACTATTATTATAAATAATAAGAAGGTATATACTTTGAACAGAGCCAACTGGCTTCTGGATTTTTTAATTATTATTCAAGCAAATTATATACATTTATTCTGAATAATTACTCAATGCGACGTTAATATGAAAATTTTATAATTACAAAATAAATATATTCCTTATTCTATACCTCAGAATTATGACAGAATTTAACAATAATATATGCAAATTGTAACGTAGACTGCTGTGAGAGATAGATAAAAAAGGACTTTAATATTTATAAAACTTAATTACGTTATCGATGAAATTAAAATAAACAAAATTTCTAATTGGGTCAACGATGCAATGTATGCTTGAAAAGCTATTACTGACTGTACCTTATGAGAGTTTATTTAGCGTTCCCCTTGGAGTTCCTGTAGGTCTAGGAGTTACTGCTGACTCTTACGCCGATGACGTGTGATATATCCCTGAATTATGTACCATGAACTTCAGAGATGTCCTAGGCTCGTCTGCAGTCGCTCGGTCTCTGCACTGACAGTCTTGTTGATCGTCTGGTTTCCTCCAGGGTTCGAATAAATAACCCTTACTTGGATAAGTCCTGCTGTAGTCCTGAAGGCTGTAACCGTCTCTAATGTGTTAGGTTACATTAAAATAATCATTGGTAGTATGCCTTCCTTTCGGTGAGATCCACTGTTAATATTACAACCATTGATTCTTCACAGAACGAGAATACTGTCTTGTGCATACAAATATTCTGCGTCCTGACTCATTAATCTATAGCATCGGATATCTATTAAAACAATTTTAATAAACGAGTAGCGTGGTGACTTCCTCGGAGTACATGTTAGACTGACGATCTGCACCGCATCTTTTTCGGTTCTCCCTTTCGAGGGAATATATTGCCATTTAGTTCAAATAAATTCCCTTCGTTTCCCTTACTTTAAAGGTGAGTATCTTCGTTGATTCTTGAAGGGGAATTTTTTAATTATTTTTCCTGATCCCAGGATAATTAGTTTCATTAGTTAATCATTTAATAAATTTTAATTACGACGATTTATTATTATTTAATATTTAGCGTGTATTTTAGGTTGTTACCACCACTGGCTAGTGGGCGGAGTCAGCTTATCTTGTGTCGGTTCAAACTAATTCCTGTCCTTTCGAAGAAATAATCGTGTCATTTTTGGTCAGTCAGAAATGCACTAGTTTTTACTGATTTCCTATAACTCCCGATCCCATAGCTGGATTCTGGATATCTCTTCGGTTTGTTGTTCTGGACAATTTCTGGATCATCAGCAAACTCGAATTGAAACTGTACGACTTCCGGTTCGGTATCTACTATTTTTCGCGTTTTCCTCATTTTTTCGTATCGCACTTTTCCGCGATTTTGGTTTTCCGGCATTTTTTCTTAATGTTATTTGTCCCTATAGACCCAAAGATTGTTTTAATGTTTTTCTTATGTTTCTACCACTTTTAGTTCTCGAGTTCTGACTCTTTTGGTTTTCCGAAAAAATTCATTTTGAGTACTTTAATAATAATGGATTTATTTTACTATGTATATTTATCTCTCTGGAGCCTTTACATTACCGGTTATCATATTTTGGCAATTGCCGTTAATGTAAACTGAGTTTAGGCCTTTTTAGGCCTATACTTTCTATTTTTACTGAAATACGTTAATATTCGTGAGCTATTAACATTACATATTCTAATTTTAATTAGCTGTTATTATATTTCATTGCTCTTAACATTAATTTATTTTAATTTACCTTTTATTAATTAATTTACTTTCAATTTGATATTTATTCTTCAAAATTCAATATTTATCAAAATCTGTTTCTGTTAACTTTTAATGACATTATTTATCTATATATTACACTTTTTACTTTTTTCAAATTCTCAAAATTACCAATTTCGGTTTTTTCTGTTACTCTTGTTTTACGCATATTTTTTACACCTTTCATTTTATCAAAAAACTTTACTTATATAAATTGATCCATTTAATTTTCTTTATACTATGATATAAAAATATCAACTATTGTTTAATATTTAATTTTTCTATTGTTTTGTTGAACCTGCCCGGGCCATTATACATTTGGCCTGAACGAGTCGTTCTGGACCTTGCCTTCTAGGTTTGTCTAACATTGAATAAGCCTGTCTTATAAACTTAGTAAATTTTACGATTTTATTTAAAAAAAATTATTTTTAGTAATTTTTGAATTGCGCGAGCTGAGCGAAGCCAGCCCGTCGCAGCTGGTAACATGATTTCATTAACTGTATCTCCATCTGTTGGGTACAACCTTTCATAAGTGTAAATAGTTCCATATTTATGCCTGTAGCATTTCTGGATTGTTAATAATTACAATAGTTATAATTACCTTTTTCTTCTTTTTTTTTTGGCGATGCTGTCGAACAATCCTTATTAATTATATATCTTGTACTTTTTACCTCGCGTGTTATTTAAATGTATTTATTTTAAATGTGTCTTAGTTTGTGTTGTGTTTCAGTGTTTTTGTAATTACTATTATGCACATTTGATAATGATTGATAAATAGTCATGTAATAGATTGAAATGCGTCATGTAAAAAGAAGAAACTGTAAGACATGTAATTAATAAAGATTGTATGACAACATCGCAAAAAAAAAGGTAATTGTAACCTACAGTAGAGTCTCGAAAATCCACCTATTCTGAACAGAGTTAAGAAAAATACCGATTTTTTAAACTTAAAAACAGGAGAAATTAAAAAAAAGTTTGTGAAAAAACGTACATTTATTGTTATATAAAATAGTTAAATAGAGACATACGGTACATAGAGCCTAATCTTGATGAAAACGCCTGAAACGAAATAGGAATGAAAGCTGGTTACTTACAGTACATGTGGCTCCATTTATACAATTTGTAGAATAATTTTCAATCACTGCTAAACACAAAGCATTACTAATTTATACACACTTTTAAAAAGTAATGTCAGTAATTTTTTCTGTCAAAGAGTACTGAATCGACTTGAGGATGCAATGTTCCGCCATCGCTGCACGAACATAACATCATTTGGTGTTCATGAAGCGTGTTGTTCGACGTAGCGTAGCCCGAGGTCAAGAGCATTTACCGCGTCTGTGTGTGATATGATTTCAGTTTGAGCATTCCCCTACTCCTCGCTTTCCTCCAAGTCGGTCTGTTTGCATCGATAAATTTGTAACAAGCGTTCACAGTTTATCTAGAGTAAACACTGAACTAGATACGACTAGACTAGTGCTCGATGCAGTGATTCATAAATATGTTTGAAACGCGGGAGGGAGAGGGGTAGGTAATGTCTCGGCATGAGTCATCAAAGGAAATGCATTTTCTTTCCGACTTTCACTGAACCTGTTCACAAGCCGATCATCGCTGTATAGAGCTGACATTAGCAGATGTCCCCGCACATTATTTACCTATTAAAATGTCAATACGTTGATATTATTTATAAAATCCGTCTATTCCGAATTCCCGCTAATCCGAACAGTGTTCGGTCCCAATTAGTCCGGATTAGTGGGACTCTACTGTATTGTAAAAAGTTCATTTCAAAGCCAATAGAGTGTAGCATTTGTCAGCAATAGAATTGTATTGCTTGCGTTGATGATCGTAGTAAGTAAATGTTACAGTTCTATAATAATTTTACATGATTTTAGTCTGGGCGGACATTGTACTGCCAGTGTCTTATATTGCCAGTATAAAAGGCACTTCATTTACTTGTGAAGTAAGTTACTCCTGTTAATGTTGATTGTGATTTCACGTTAATTAAATTTTATTCTCATGATAATTTCATTCCTATATAAAATATGACAAACACAACTGTTAAAATATTTTGTTTTGTATTTGTAATGCAAAACTCATGCGTTTGTATAATGTGTTGGTTTTTGGTAGGGAAAATTTAAACAATACCCTTTATTCAAATACCCGCCAGCTGCCACTGCAAGATCATCAGAGAATGTTGGACGGATTTTTGAAGAATTTCCAAATTAGTTGAGCAAATGTAATACTTTTTTGTGGAAACTGATTTTGAACTCTGAGTTAAACAGTCTGCTACATCGATGGGCTTCTTGGCAGACGATACCTGGTTCATCTTGGACTGCTGAAACAAAAAGAGAATGAACCTGGTTGCGCTCGGTCCTAAAATGATGCTGCAATACCTACGTTCGATGAATTACGGAGGATAGAGATCTTCTTATCTCCGGGGGTCCAGACCCCAACTAATTTCCCCATAGGGAGGTGATCCGAAATTCATGCCTTACTTGGAATTTCCCCAAGAAGAGGCGAGTTCCTTGGGCGAAGAAGAGATAAACACCTCGAAAGAATTGACTTATGAAACCGTTTCGTATTTGAACTGTTAGTAATATATTTCCGATCTCAAGCAGCTCTTGTGTAGAAGATGAAGCAATGGTGCAAGTGTCCGGATTACGAACGAGTATCGTGACAGGAAAAGTGTGCTTATTTACTCAACTTCTCAGCCATAACAATGGCTCAGCTGTTGTATTGAGAAACGAACCGATCAGAGAGCAAGAGGGACCAATTAGATTGACTCAGAGTCTTGCAAACTTGGAGTTGTGTTTTTGATCACAACCTCTAGTATCCAAACTTTCAACCTAGCTTTTAACTGTCCACTTGAGAGGTAGCTATTTTTGCAAATGTGTTTTCGTAGTATTGGCCGAAGCTGTGAGTAGTGTTAAGCTGTTATAGAAGTGTGGATGGTACAAGTTTTCGTGTGAATTTTAGAACACTAATTTCAGATAAATTAGTTCTCGTTTTTTTATGCCGTCAACAATGTAAATAATGTGTTTGTCAATTTTCAGTAGTACCTTTCACCCTTCATCACCAATGTGTTATTTATTCCCCACGTAGTTAATGTTATTACTTTTTTTTATTAATATTATTTTGGTAGGACTTATAAGGTGACTGTTTGGTCAGAATCTTTGGCGAGAGAGTCACTTCCCCTTATTTAGAAGTCTTCATTCTTTATAATTAAGAATAATACATTTATAGATTAACATGCAGTCTTTTGTTCACAGATATGGTTGATAGCCAACAAAAATCAAATTAGAGACTACAATGAATTACTGTGTGAAAACGTGAATGAAAAGGTATGTTACATAATTGTTACGTTATACATAAAACAAGTACATTAGATTATGTGAAACTTTTTCCTCTCGTTACTAAACATTTTTTTGTTTCTTGAGCTAATAACTTTGTACATTTTACATCAATAATTTTTTTACTGGCACATATGAATTCTTTGAACCTTTCTCTACAAAAAAGCTACGGAACACTTTTGGATTGGTTTGTAATTACTATATTTGGCAAATTTTTTAAAATATGCTCGCAAACGCACCAAAATGGCTTGGCTTTGCGAAACATTAGAGTGGAGAGTTGTAGGGTTAAAATATAGAGCGATTTTCCAAAACCGAGGAATGCAGTTGTTCAAGTAATAATTGTGACTTTTTGTTTTTAAGGTCATAGATTTGGATCAGAACAAAGTATGCATTTACCCACGAGATTGGACGGACTACATTTACTTCATCATCGCAGCAGAAGTAGCCTTATTCCTTCTTCTAATAGGAAAAGTGTCTTACGACTATTGGGTGTTCAAGACTGCGGGCTATCTCCCTTGGCCTGCGTCCAAAATGCCGAAAATGCCGTGTGATTGGGTGTTTGAATCTTAATCCGATTCGGTTATGAAGTGATAAACGTAAATCGTGGAGAAAATTACAAATAAAAGTTTTGACGAGTTTGTAAGAATCTCATGAAAAGATAGCGGAATCGCTGGCTGTGAACTTTTATTTTATAAATAGTTGTATTACATGTTGTTCCAAGCACAAAGCATGTTTACAGAGCACAATGTCAATGGTGTTATCGTATTTGTGTGGAAAATGCCGTGTGACTGTGATATATTACTTATGAATGCAAAAATTATGAATAATGGGTTGAAAATAGATGGTAACGAATCACAAATTTTATGAGCTAAGTTTAGTAGAAACAACAAATGAATGATTTATAGTGTAATAAAGTTACCATTTTTATGTAGATGTATATTTAACAGATGCAATGTTATAATTGGCTACATTGTGCTTTATAAATTTGCAGTGCTTGTGGGAATTTTCCCTCCCTCTCCGACTTGTTAGGTCGTTTGTTGAAACATGACAGGATATTATTATGCTATGTTAGGTTAGGTTTTATATTCGAGTATAACGCAAGTATATGTTGATATGTTTATCAAATTGTTTAAAATATAAAACTAATCTGTCGTAGCATAACCTAACTTTCGTTGGTGGAGATCTTGTTTTTTTCTGAACTTAATTAATGAACACTCATGACATAACGAAAAGAGGGAGTGGAATATTGCTTTAGTAGGCTTCCTTTTCTACCCTGTGGACCAGACCAAGACCGACTCTACTACAGGCCGGAGTGCTGAATTCGTGACGTCACGGTCAGAGTGCTACCCGGCCGGTGACTCCCGTAAGAAACCTACGGCGCGTCCCGACATACTCTGCTGTAAACTGGTCTACTGTCGAAACCCTTCGTCCTATTTCGCTGAAAATTTAAACTTAACCAAATAATAATACACTTAATACGAAAACATGTTTATAAGTAGTGTTAGTACTTTTTGATCTATATAAAACAACGTAAGTTTCAAAGTTTCATATATTGCAGTTGGTTTTTATGCTATATCTAGTTTTTTTATAAAAGTAACAGAAACCAATTATAATATAATAATTAGAGCGTAAACATTACAATTGATCACTCAAATTTATTTTACGGCAAATTTCTTTTACAAATTAAAATCTACGTTTAAACTACATACAATTATATTTTATCAAGCTCAAAAATTGCCTTTGGTGATGAAATGGTGATATACGCAGTCTTTATAAGTTAATTAAATGTATCCACTTTCCTTTTTCTTGACAACCTGGAGTCACAAAAGTTTGATCTAACTTTAGAATAGTTATTGAGCAAAATATTGCTCATTTTTGAAAATACTACGTGGACTATATCGGACCGAGGTTTCTGGTACTTTTCACAGTTCTCTTCAAGTCTACTGGCGCAAGCTTCTAGACAGAGGTGGCACAGTAATTGTTTTTGTGAACCACAAAGAAGAAACTGCTTCTCAAATCTACTACTAATCAATGCTTTCAAAACTTTTAGCATACATTGCAGTATGCCTAATGTTAAATCAGTTGAATATTTGAAGTTGCACCTATGTATAAGATCAATGTAATCATGTCTTTTACTTTGGGGCGCTGTCATATCTTTTTCTTGGCAAAACAATTTTAAGCAGTCCGTACATTTTTGGCATTTGTTTTTTCTTTTCAAACAAATGTATCCTCCTATGTAACCCAAAGTCATACCTCCTCAAACTCACTGAATTCATTTCCCGGATCAGTGCCGAAATATTCTTCTTCTGGTGAGATTTCCAAAGGTAGGAATATATCTATTAAGGAAACTGTTCTTTTCACATAAGATGATAATTTGATCAAGCTTATCGCTTTCAATTTCTTTTCTGACTCCAGGACTTGTGTTAGTGTAACATGATAAGAACTACCGTTCATTTGTTTGTATAAGTGAAACCTTCCTTCAAGGACGTCTGTTTGGAATTTTACAATATGTGAAATAAAAGTTGTAGTTTGTTTTTACCCCAAAAACAAAAATTTGTACGCTGTATGACTTTCTCGTGTCCCGCTATCACAAATCTTGAATACTTTTAAGTAATACAAATTCTAATATTTACTTAAGTAAAAGATTTTTACATCGCTGTATTCCGTATTTCATGCAGAAATCAAATATATAAGTTTCATTATAAATAAATGACTGTAAAAAGGTCCAGGATCGTGTAAATGAAAGCGCGCTCCACTTACGCTATGGCTGAGTTCAACCCAGACTGTGACGTAGCGGCTAGGGGAAGGGGGAAGCACTCCGGCCTGTAGTAGAGTCGGCCTTGACCAGACCCATGGTCAGATTAGAGGTAAATTTTTAAAAAAATTACATAATTCTAATTCTACAATATCTGTCTGTCATTAAAAAATGGCAAGTAAAAGTATATAATAAAAACAATTACCCACATCCAAAATTTTAACTGTCATTTACTACCGTGACCTGTTATATTAACTGCCGTTGAATCTTTCTGCTGGAAAAGGCAGGGCGGAAGTGATATAAACGAAAGTGGTAAAAGAGATGGTCGAATTACGTGCCTTAATTGTGGGAACGATAGCGAATCAATTCCTTAAGAAAAGGTAGTCTACTACTGCATTCAATGATTTAATATTTTAAGACAAATAAATCAGGATTTATATTATGTGTTATTGTTGATAAATTTAAGTTTATAATATTCAAAAGAAGAATATTCAAACTATATAATTTGAATATTCTTCTTTTTCATAGTTTGTTATAGTTATCAATTTGTTTTTTATAAATGTTAATAATAAGTTTTATTCTTGGTTTTTATTGCGTTGTAATTCTACTGTTTGTTTGGATCTAATAGATGTAATTTTATCGTACCTAAATAGGTACATATAATATGATATTTTTATATAATATATTAACACTAAAGTTTTGTAGAGTATACACTTGCTGCAACACTTGCACTTAAAACATGACTGTAAACAGTTTTGTAGAAAGTTTTTAAGAAGATGAACCGTTTTGTCTTAATTCTAGTAGTAATGTTTAGCTCATAAACTTGCTTAAAAACGTTTACAAGAATTGTTTAACAGCTGACATATTTTCATATGTTTATAATTCATGTGCCTTATATTTAACGAAATACCTCAAAAGTATTTATTAAGAAAATAGAGTATAATGAATTTTAAAGTGTGCCTACAAAGAGTGTTAGTCTTTCTAAATTGGTTATTTTCATTGTGATATCATTTACAGAAAATACCAGAGAAGTCCGTTGAAGGACCAGCTGAGGGTTCGACCAGTGCTGGTTGTAATAGTGGGCTCTCGCTCCCTTACTGAGCTAGGGATGTTTTTATTAATTAAATTCTGGCACTCGGAAAAATACAACATCTGTGTTAAACATGAGATATCTGCGCCTTCAGATATACGAAGGCTGTTTGGAAAGTATCCTCCGTTTTTGAATAAATAAAACATAGAATAAGATACAAAATTTTTACTATATACATCTTAAAGTTTTGACTTTCCTTTACTTTTCTACATAGTTTCCGTGAACAGTTAAGCACTTATCATATCTGTTAACTAATTTTGAAATTCCTTCTGCAAAAAAAATCTCCCACCTGTTCCTTGAATCATCCTGAGCTCTTTGAGCTCTCTATCATCCCCAAATCGCTGGGATCCAAGCCATTTCTTCATATGCATAAAGTGGTGGAAGTCGCTGGGAGCCAAATCTAGGCTGTATGGTGGATGCCTAAAAATATCCCATTTGAACTGGCAAAGAAGGTCTTTGGTTTTCTGAGCAGCGTGAGGACGAGCGTTGTCGTGCAGGAAAATGACGCCAGATGAAAGAATACCATGAATCGCCCGTCGTAGGTTTTCCAGTGTCGCAGTGTACGAATCCGCATTGATTGTCGCACCACGTTCCATGAATTCAACCAGCAGCACCCTTTTTGAGTCCCAAAACACCGTTGCCATGAGCTTTCTGCCGGAATATCTTGCCTTGCTTTCGTTGGTTTGTGTGCTGATGCCGTGTGACCCCACACCTTTGACTGTTGTTTAGTCTCAGGATTCACGTACTTGACCCAAGTTTCATCTGTTTGGAAAAGATTCTCTTTCTTGGTCATAACGCATCAGGAAGGCCAGAGCCGAAGTCATTCGTTAAGTTTTGTGGTCCCCTGAAAGAATTTTCGGGACCCATCGAGCACAAAACTTTCGGTAGCCTAACCTGTCGGTCAATATCTCGTACAAAACAGTCCTGGAAATTTATGGATATTCTTCCGAAAGTTCTGAGATGGTGAAACGTCGGTTGTCACGGATTTTTGGAGTTGATTTTCTCAACCTGTTCATCAGTGACCACAGATGGTCTGCCACTTCTTTCTTCGTCATGGACATTTGTTCGGAAATTTTCAAACGAGCTCACCCATTCCTGAAAATAAACAAACGTTCTGCGACACTAAATATGATAAATTTGTAAACATTGTATCATCCAGCTTTCTTTAGCAAACAATTAGGCCATATCAGCCAGAGTTCTAAACATCTTAATTTTAAAGTACAAAAGTTTGCCATCTTAGTGCTAAAGTTCCCAGTAATGTTGATATGTATTACTTAAATGGACACAATTTGTTTTGTATTGTGAAGGATATTTTTTTAATAGTGTTATTTACATTTGATGCACTTTAAATGACCATTTAAGACGACTTTAATATAAAATGTTTCACAACCACGTTAACATATCAGAAAAAGGCTCTAAACTTAATAATTATGATTGTGTAACCTTATAAAAATAATTTTTTTAATATTTCATAAATAATTTTCATTAAATTAATAGACATAGTGTTCCATGGGCAGAGCGGGCCGTGGCTCCCAGGGAAAGGAAAATATGTATATTATTAATTATAGTCAGGTATTTTTCTTTAATAAAGAGATTAGCACTAAAATATGTTTTAAATTTTATGTGCCATTTGATTTTACATATACTTATTTTATTTTTGACAAGAGTTCAATCATGAGCTGCTACTTGGTGTGCCCTCTAGGAGTGTTTATAGGTCTTTGTGTATTCACTGACGGTGTAAAGGTACACACTCAATGCTGTGTGGGTTAATATTTCACCTGAACAGCCAAGTTGACTTACCAAATTTTAAAAGTTTTCTTGGGGAGGTCAAAAATATCCCTGGACTCCTTTTACCGAAGGAGGGGAGGGTGCTCCTTAACACGTTCACTGCTACGCAAATTTCGTATTTCCTATGCTAGGAGCTGACCTTTTATTTTTTATATTGATGGTCTAAATGAGTAGAAATTACTTTATTTTTTTATTTTTGAACCTTTCCACGTAATAATCACTAATATTTTAAAGCGGACGCACATGTGTATAGGCTTAAAATTGGTATTGCAATGCATTGTGTATTGGAAATACAGGTTTGGCGTGCGAAGCACTGCATCGGCCACTTCTCATAGTGTTCAGTGTTAAGCTCACATGTGCGTCATTAGCAGTGAACGTGTTAAGCCCCATACCCCGGACTAGCCTCCCCTAGAAAATATCATATGGGCGCCCATGTGGTGTTCTAAAACTTCAGGAGCTTAGTAGCCTTATCAAAATTGAGAAAAACATTTCTGTAAACATATGTTCTACATTGCTTTGTTTTATATTTAGTCACTGCTTTACGTACGAAGAAAACAATTTAGGCTGTATCTATTGAAGTGTGGTTTTAATTTTTCCAGAGACTTAGACTCAACATAGCAACTTTTCTTGTCTTTTGATATTTTTTTTTAATGCGCCACTTTGAATTAAGTAAAGGAAATCGGTAAATTATATTTTGGCATCTTGTTTCCTTATGGCAACCATCGTGCAAAAATTCAAGTATATTTTTTACCAATCGAATAACATTAAAATGGCGGATAAATAGAAAACTAAAAATGTAGGAAAATATTATATAACTGTTTTTCTTATTTTTTATGTAGGTAAATAAGGTGCTGAAGTTTTGGAGCATCCTTTATAAGAAGAGCTTTATTGTTTATATAATTTCTTTTAAAATAACCTGTTTAATATTAATTTATGAAATAAAATGTGGGCTGATAAATGTTGCTTTTTTTGTTGTCAGAATATGTTGGATAGTTTTATTAGTTGTTACTCCATTGAAGTTTTAACTAAAGCTATATATACTGAATGTGTATTTAATAAAGCTTGGTGAACAATAACAAAGTGATAAAATAAAGTTTTTATGTGGTTGAATTATTTTTTAAAAACGCTTGTATTTTTTTCTAAATTATATGAACAGGAAAAAACAGGATTTTTGGTTTAACTCTTTTTATTTTTCCTTTACAACTTTCACTTTATCACCTTTAATATACTCCCCTGCACTATCCCTACACCTTTCCAGTGTTCAAAACAGTGTTTTAAATCATTTTCTGAAAGCATCTTCAAGGTCTCCATAGCTTTTTCGTACACCGTTTTTGCCACTGTAGCAAACCTAGTTCCTCTCAAAGCTTTCCTCACTTTCAGAAACATAAAAAAGTCACACGGAGCTAGGTCTGGTGAGTAGAGTGGGTGTTCCAACACAGGGATCCCATGCTTGGCCAAAATTGACTTAACAGTCAGTGCAGTGTGGTCTGGGGCGTTGTCCTGATGAAGAATCCACGATTTGTTCTTCCCTCTGGTCGCTTTCTTGTTACTCGCTCTCGGAGAGTGGCTAGAACTCAACATAATATTCTTTATTAGTTTATTAGTTTCTGGGTCATAGGTAAAAATCATGATTCGTCACAAGTAATTACTCTTCCCCAACAGTTTAGGATCTTTCTTGGTATTTTTCAAGATATCAGAACAAATTTCCATCCGTGAGTCCTTTTGTTCAGGCGTGAGGATTTTGGGCATCATTTTGCAACACACTTTTCTCATGTTGAAATGTCCATGTGATATTTGTCGAACTGATTCTTTGTCGATTCCTACAGCCTCGGCAACTGCACGGATACTTCCTATTTTCGAAGCTGAAGATCTTCCTGGGCGTGGACCATCTTTGATACTTTCTCGCAATTCTTTGAAACGTTTATGCCACTCTAAAACCAGTGTACATTCATCCCCATACACTTGTAAGAGAGAATAGGTCTCTGTTGCGGATTTACCGTGTATCACTAAAAAATGTACGTTGCTCAGTTAAAACGCGTACCATTTTTCTCAACTAAGCAAGTTAGTATCGCCGAACTGGCTGGACTGAAGAGGGGGGATGTCGGGCGACTCGGCAATATGGTGTTTGACCTTGAGGATTGCGCCGTTTGCCTCACAGAAAACCAGTTCCATTATTTTCTAGCAACACCTAGTATGCTCAAAAAGCCCAGATGTCCAATCAGGTCAGCCTAGGCCATGGGAAACTCAAAAGGGTGTAGATCGGGAAATGGAGTAAATTTTTTTATTATTACTTTATTAAATAAATAATGCTTCTAACTTTTGGTTGAATTACGTTTAACGAAATATGACGTTTTGTTTGATAATTTTTCTGCTATAACGGTTTTAAAAAAGGCTTGCAACCCGAAAACCTGGAAATGCTTAAAACA
>JAGFPH010009259.1:30170-48364 GCA_018207615.1 Philaenus spumarius
TAGGAGGATACATTTGTTTGAAAAGAAAAAACAAATGCCAAAAATGTGCGGACTGCTTAAAATTGTTTTGCCAAGAAAAAGATATGACAGCCCCCCAAAGTAAAAGACATGATTACATTGATCTTATACATAGGTGCAACTTCAAATATTCAATTGATTTAACAATAGGCATACTGCAATGTATGCTAAAAGTTTTTAAAACTTTGATTAGTAGTAGATTTGAGAAGCAGTTTCTTCTTTGTGGTTCACAAAAACAATTACTGTGCCCCCTCTGTCTAGAAGCTTGCGCCAGTACATTTGAAGAGAACTGTGAAAAGTGCCAGAAACCTCTGTCGGATATAGTGCACGTAGTATTTTCAAAAATGTCCAATATTTTGCTCAATAACTATTCTAAAGTTAGATCAAACTTTTGTGACTCCAGGTTGTCAAGAAAAAGGAAAGTGGATACACTTAATTAACTTATAAAGACTGCGTATATCACCATTTCATCACCAAAGGTAATTTTTGAGCTTGATAAAATATAATTGTATGTAGTTTAAACGTAGATTTTAATTTGTAAAAGAAATTTGCCGTAAAATAAATTTGAGTGATCAATTGTAATGTTTACGCTCTAATTATTATATTATAATTGGTTTCTGTTACTTTTATAAAAACTAGATATAGCATAAAAACCAACTGAAATATATGTATCTTCGAAACTTACGTTGTTTTATATAGATCAAAAAGTACTAACACTACTTATAAACATGTTTTATTATTTGGTTAAGTTTAAATTTTCAGCGAAATAGGACGAAAGGTTTCGACAGTAGACCAGTTTAAAGCAGAGTATGACGGGGCGCGCCGTTGGTTTCTTACAGGAGTCACCGGCCGGGTAGCACTCTGACCGTGACGTCACGAATTCAGCGCTCCGGCCTGTAGTAGAGTCGGTCTTGGTCTGGTCCACAGGGTAGAAAAGGAAGCCTACTAAAGCAATATTCCACTCCCTCTTTTCGTTATGTCATGAGTGTTCATTAAGTTCAGGAAAAAACAAGATCTCCACCAACAAAAGCTAGGTAGGTTATGCTACGACAGATTAGTTTTCTATTTTAAACAATTTGATAAACATATCAACATATACTTGCATTGTACTCGAATATAAAACCTAACCTAACGTAGCATAATAATATCCTGTCATGTTTCAACAAACGACCTAACAAGTCGGAGAGGGAGGGAAAATTCCCACAAGCACTGCAAATTTATAAAGCACAATGTAGCCAATTAAATTGCATCTGTTAAATATACATCTACATAAAAATGGTAACTTTATTACACTATAAATCATTTATTTGTTGTTTCTACTAAACTTAGCTCATAAAATTTGTGATTTATTACCATCTATTTTCAACCCATTATTCATAATTTTTGCATTCATAAGTAATATATCACAGTCACACGGCATTTTCCACACAAATACGATAACACCATTGACATTGTGCTCTGTAAACATGCTTTGTGCTTGGAACAACATGTAATACAACTATTTATAAAATAAAAGTTCACAGCCGCTATCTTTTCATGAGATTCTTACAAGGTCGACAAAACTTTCAAAACATTTTGTAATTTTCTCTACGATTTACGTTTATCACTTCATAACCGAATCGGATTAAGATTCAAACACCCAATCACACGGCATTTTCGGCATTTTGGACGCAGGCCAAGGGAGATAGCCCGCAGTCTTGAACACCCAATAGTCGTAAGACACTTTTCCTATTAGAAGAAGGAATAAGGCTACTTCTGCTGCGATGATAAAGTAAATGTAGTCCGTCCAATCTCGTGGGTAAATGCATACTTTGTTCTGATCCAAATCTATGACCTTAAAAACAAAAAGTCACAATTATTACTTGAACAACTGCATTCCTCGGTTTTGGAAAAGCGCTCTATATTTTACCCCTACAACTGTCCACTCCAATGTTTCGCAAAGCCAAGCCATTTCGGTGCGTTTGCGAGCATATTTTCAAAAATTTGCCAAATATAGTAATTACAAACCAATCCAAAAGTGTTCCGTAGCTTTTTTGTAGAGAAAGGTTCAAAGAATTCATATGTGCCAGTAACAAAAATTATCGATGTAAAATGTACAAAGTTATTAGCTCAAGAAACAAAAAATGTTCAGTAACGAAAGGAAAAAGTTGTACATAATCTAATGTACTTGTTTTATGTCTAAAGTAACAATTATATAACATACCTTTTCATTCACGTTTTCACACAGTAATTCATTGTAGTCTCTAATTTGATTTTTGTTGGCTATCAACCATATCTGTAAACAAAAGACTGCATGTTAATCCATAAATGTATTATTCTTAATTATAAAGAATGAAGACGTCTAAATAAGGAGAAGTGACTCTCTCGCCAAAGATTCTGACCAAAAAGCCACCTTATAAGTTCTACCAAAATAATATTAATAAAAAAAAGTAATAACATTAACTACGTGGGGAATAAATTACACACTGGTGATGAAGGGTGAAAGGTACTACTGAAAATTGACAAACACATTATTTACATTGTTGACGGCATACAAAAATGAGAACTAATTTATCTAAATTAGTGTTCTAAAATTCACACAAAAATTTGTACCATCCACACTTCTATAACAGCTTAACACTACTCACAGCTTCGGCCAATACTATCGAAACACATTTGCAAAAATAGCTACCTCTCAGGTGGACAGTTAAAAGCTAGGTTGAAAGTTTGGATACTAGAGGTTGTGATCAAAAACAAAACTCCAAATTTGCAAGACTCTGAGCCAATCTACTTGGTCCCTCTTGCTCTCTGATCGGTTCGTTTCTCAATACAACAGCTGAGCCATTGTTCTGGCCGAGAAGTTGAGTAAATAAGACCACTTTTCCTGTCACGATACTCGTTCGTCATCCGGACACCTGCACCATTGCTTCATCTTCTGCACTAGCGCTGCTCGAGATCGGAAATATATTACTAACAGTTCAAATACGAAACGGTTTCATAAGTCAATTCTTTCGAGGTGTTTATCTCTTCTTCACCCGAGGAACTCGCCTCTTCTTGGGGAAATTTCAAGTAAGGCATGGAGCCTCGTGTGCACTGCTACCGGATCACCTCCCTATGGGGAAATTAGTTGGGGTCTGGACCCCCGGAGATAAGAAGATCTCTATCCTCCGTAGTTCATCGAACGTAGGTATTGCAGCATCATTTTAGGACCGAGCGCAACCAGGTTCATTCTCTTTTTGGTTCAGCAGTCCAAGATGAACCGGGTATCGTCTGCCAAGAAGCCCATCGATGTAGCAGACTGTTTAACTCAGAGTTCAAAATCAGTTTCCACAAAAAAGTATTACATTTGCTCAACTAATTTGGATATTCTTCACAAATCCGTCCAACATTCTCCGATGATCTTGCAGTAGCAGCTGGCGGGTATTTGAATATAGGGTATTGTTTAAATTTTCCCTACCAAAAACCAACACATTAGACAAACGCATGAGTTTTGCATTACAAATACAAAACAAAATATTTTAACAGTTGTGTTTGTCATATTTTATATAGGAATGAAATTATCATGAAAATAAAATTTAATTAACGTAAATTCACAATCAACATTAACAGGAGCAACAACGAGTAGCTTACTTCACAAGTAAATGAAGTGCCTTTTATACTGGCAATATAAGACACTGGCAGTACAATGTCCGCCCAGACTAAAGTCATGTAAAATTATTATAGAACTGTAACATTTACGTACTACGATCCTCATCAACGCAAGCAATACAATTCTATTGCTGACAAGTGCTACACTCTATTGGCTTTGAAATGAACTTTTTATAATACAGTAGAGTCCCACTAATCCAAACTAATTGGGACCGAACACTGTTCGGATTAGCGGGAATTCAGAATAGGTGGATTTCATAAATAATACCAACGTATTGACATGTTAATGGGTAAATAATGGCAGCTCTATACAGCTTTGATCGGCTTGTGAACAGGTTCAGTGAAAGTCGGAAAGAAAATGCATTTCCTTCGATGACTCAAAATGCCGAGACATTACCTACCCCTCTCCCTCCCGCGTTTCAAACATATTTACGAATCACTGCACCGAGCACTGGTCTAGTCGTATCTAGTTCAGTGTTTACTCTAGATAAACTGTGTGCGCTTGTTACAAATTTATCGATGCAAACAGACCGACTTGGAGGAAAGCGAGGAGTAGGGGAATGCTCAAACTGAAATCATATCACACACAGACGCGGCAAATGCTCTTGACTTCGGGCTACGCTACGTCGAACAACACGCTTCATCAACACCAAATGATGTTATGTTCATGCGGCGATGGCGGAACATTGCATCCTCAAGTCGATTCAGTACTCTTTGACAGAAAAAAATCACTGACATTACTTCTTAAAAGTGTGTATAAATTAGTAATGCTTTGTGTTTAACAGTGATTGAAAATTATTCTACAAATTGTATAAATGGAGCCGACATGTACTGTAAGTAACCAGCTTTCATTCCAATTTCGGTTCAGGCGTTTTCATCAAGATTAGGCTCTATGTACCGTATGTCTCTATTTAACTATTTTATATAACAATAAATGTACGTTTTTTTACAAACTTTTTTTAAATTTCTCCTGTTTTTAAGTTTAAAAAATCTGTATTTTTCTTAACTCTGTTCGGAATAGGTGGATTTTCAGGACTCTACTTGTTGTCGCTCCGGGGATTGATGAAGTTAATTATGCCGCGGCTAGAATTTATTCGGTGACAACAAGTATTACAAAAAAATAAAATAAAAGTTTGGTTTCTGTCTCGGCCCTGATAAGGACCGTATGTGGGACAGAATGTGCCTGAAGGGCGGTTTACTTTACTTTTGAAACTTGGACCTAAAAAGGACCATTTAGTGCCAGATAGGCCAAAGTTCGTATGAATTATTATTTACTCTTAGACCCTGATAAGGGCCGCTGAGCGATTAAAAGTTTGGCCAGAAGGGCGGAGTTTCTCAGGTGAAGCCTGCTAGGTATTCGAAGCGCTGCGTCGTTTCGTTGCGTTGTTCGTAGCGTTGTGAAGCGAAGAACGCAGTAGCCCTGAATAGTGCTCGCAAGCACTACCCGTTCACCAAGACGACTGCAATGTCTTGGATCGGCGAGACTACCTTGTTCGAAGCGGCCCTGAGAAGGACCGTGTAAAGCTTGAAGAGCGTAGATTTGTATCGGGTGACACGTAGCCGAAGCTACGGCGGAGGTTCTAGCCGGACTAGCCTCTTTTCCGCGAACGGGTCTTCTTAGTGTCTGCTGTCCGGTTGCGCTGGTGTTGTCACGATGGTATTTGAATTAAAGAACCAGTTTTATTTTGTAGCAACGAATAGAATTTATTTAATGTAAAACAGCCTGGCGGTCGACAAAGCTCCCTCACTCCTTCGGCTTTAATTATCCTGCCGCAACTCTCTATTTCCCGGGTGGCACTAGTCCGGTCAATTGATGGTGCGCCTGGCAACTAGTCCGGCCAAAGTCCGTTCCTGGCTAGGCAAGGTACCTCTAGCGGGTGAAGACTTCTGTTTCCCTTGGAAGGCAGTTGTAGGCTTGATAGTTCGCTAGGTGATGTTCACTTGGTAGTTCGCTAGTTGATGTTCGTTTGGTCTGGTGGTGATCCAGGATAATATTTTGGACTATTTCCCCCCGTTATATACAGTTTCTCAGCGAAAAAGTAACATGAAGGTGCGAAATCTAACACTTTGCGGACGTAGTCGGCGAATTGCAGTACAGCAAAGTTGCCGAGTTCCGAACCACTGTAGAGATCTGAAGTGTTGGCGCGTTCTTAAGTTTGCGGTTGCAAGTTCTTAAGTTGGCGTAGGGACTTAGAATATTTTCGACAGAAGCTACGCGGGAGATTGTAACTTTCTCGGACGCAGTGCGATGAACGCCGAGAAAGTTTGAAGTCGTTATTTCGGCCGTTTGAGAATTAATATATTTAGTTTGTTTTCCGCAAACGTTTCTACGGTTGCCACTAAATATATTACGTGACCGGGGAACTGAATTTACTGGGGATTATTGAGATATTACGACAGATGTTTCGCGGGAAATTACCGAACAACTTTCCCGTAAGACAAGGTCTTGTCGGCGGGGAGAAGTTTTACGGTAGAAGTGAAGGTGCCGTTCGCGGTGATGTCGCAGAGTCCTTGGCGGGAGAACGTGTCGACGTATCCCAGACATCTGCAGTGCGTAGTCGGAACGGTCCTTGAGAAAGTTGTGGGGAGATAAAGCTAGTCTCTTTCTCGGAAGATGAGGTGTCAACTTCCGAGGAAAGCAAACGTAGATTGTAGATGATTGCCGGCCGATATCGTCGTGTCCTTGGCGGTCGAACATGCCTATGTTCGCCAGACAGATAATATACCGACCGGGGCGTAATAGAGTGAAGCTCTGAGGACGTTTAGGCGAGTTTTCCCGTAAAAGGCATTTACGGGAAAATCGCAAGTCGCTGACTGATGTTGGGCCCTTTTGAGGGCCAAAAAGTTAAGTGATGGAAATTGATGTTTGAATCGCATGATGTTAGTTTCGCACGAAGAGTAGGTCCTTTTAAGGGCCAAAAAGTTACTCGTTGATTTTTGATTTGTTTTTCCGCTGGACTGTATATACGATGCCGGGGAATCTTACGAAGAATTTTAATTATTGATAAATAGAAGTAGCTCCGCTACGACATACTGTAGGTTACAATTACCTTCTTTTTTTTTTTTTCGATGCTGTCATACAATCTTTATTAATTACATGTCTTACAGTTTCTTCTTTTTACATGACGCATTTCGACTATTTATCAAATGTGTATAATAGCAATTACAAAAACACAACACAAACTAAGACACATTTAAAATAAATATACTTAAATAACACGCGTGGTAAAAAGAAGAAAATACAAGATATATAATTAATAAGTTATAATTCAATTCCCGGTCTTGGTTTATGTTTTTTCACTTGTAATTTAATTAAATTTAAATCTCAAATAAAGGGACAAACAGGTCATTGGATAACAAAAGGTATTAGAATCTCTTGTCAACATAAGCGTGAATTGCATGACTCATTGAGATCCCACAGCTGCCCTGTTATGTTGCTAAAATACAAAGCATATTGTAAGATATTGAGAAGAGTCATTCGGGATGCAAAGTGCATGGCTAATGATAGATACATTTCAGGTGCTGAAAATAAGGCAAGGGCAATGTGGCAAGTTGTCCATAAAGAGACAGGGAGAGCAAAGCAACATAGAAATTATGATATTGTTTTAAAGCAGGATAGGCGGATAATTAAGAAACCAAGTGATGTAGCAAGTAAATTTAATAACTTCTTTATAAATGTTACAGATGATCTGAAGCTTAAAGCAGATGACAATAAAGCAAGTAATTTTTTAAAGGAAAGGATAAATGGAGTTCCAAACTCCTTGTTCCTTTATCCTACAACGCCTTCTGAAATTTACAAAATTATTATGAATTTAAAAAACAAGAAGTCGGTAGGCTGGGATGCAATCCCAACATCCGTGTTAAAGGCTAGTGCTCATCTAATTTCAAAGCCGCTTTTCTGTCTTGTAAATGATTCATTTGAATCAGGTATATTCCCAGATAGTTTGAAACTTACTATTGTAAGACCACTTTTTAAAAAAGGTGATAATAAGGATGTTTCAAACTATCGTCCTATAGCACTGTTATCAGTTTTTTCAAAAATTTTTGAAAAATCAATGATGACTAGAATAATTAGTTTTATTCAAAAATATAGTATTTTAAATAAAAATCAGTTTGGATTCCGTAAGGGGTTCTCTACCTCTTCTGCTATTTTTTCTCTCTTGGACATGGTTATAAATTGTATCGATAGAAAAGGTCAGGTTGCATCAGTCTTTTGTGATTTGTCAAAGGCTTTTGACTGTGTTGACCATAACATTTTAATGGGAAAACTTAATTTTTATGGTATAAGGGGTAAATCTAATAATTGGATAAAGTCATATTTATTTGGCAGAAAGCAGAAAGTAGTTTATACTGACAGCTCTCTCAACTCCTATGAGTCTACATGGGAGCCTGTACTTCGTGGTGTACCTCAAGGTTCAATCTTGGGGCCTTTGCTCTTTTTAATTTATCTAAACGATTTGCCTGACAACGTTGGTCCTGCAAAATCAGTATTATTTGCTGATGACACTACTTTGACGGTGTTTGGCCAAAGTAGTGTAGACTTAGCTATATCGGCAACTTCGGCAATGTCAAAGGCCAATGATTGGTTTATGGAAAATAATTTGAAATTAAATGTAGTAAAAACTAAATTAATACAATTTAAAACAAAATCAACTCCAAATAAAATTATTGTTAGAGGCGAGGAAGATGTACAAAACACAGTTAATGTAAATTTTCTTGGTGTTATTGTGGACGAAAATTTAAATTGGAGATGCCACATTTTAAAGATTGCGAATTCCCTGGCATCAGCTTGCTTTGCTCTCCGAATGGTTTCAAGGATTACCAGTGTAAAAACCATAAAAACTGTTTACTTTGCATATGTATGTTCTCTGTTGAGATATGGGGTGATCTTCTGGGGGAACTCTGTCGATGCTTTTAAAATTTTCCGTCTTCAGAAGCGAATAATTAGAATAATGTTTAATTTTAAATTTAATCAATCGTGTAGGCCTTTTTTTGAAAAATAAAAAATTTTAACTTTTCCATCTATTTACATATATGAAATGTTGTTGTTTTTTAAGGCAAACCAGGGTATGTTCGTGGAAAAACAATATAAAAATACATATCTGATGAGGAAAAAAATATTGCAATATCCTGTGCACAGTTTAAAATTTTTAGAACGTGGTATTTATTACTCTGGTTTGAAATTATTTAATAAACTTCCAGATAATATTAAAAAACAAAGCCGTTTCGAGAATTTTCGTGGATCACTCAGAGGATACCTTTTGAGGCATGCTTTTTACTCAGTGGAGGAGTACCTCAGTTCATGACCTCTGGGTGACTAGGATGCATTTTGTATTCAGGATGACACTCAGAAGTTAATTAATAAGAGATATCATGTAAACATGGATTCACTGTGTCTTAATTTGTTTGTATTATAAATTTGTATCTTGTGTACTTGTTGTATTGTATCTTGTGTTGTATGTGATGGTTTTATATGTATTAAGGTATGACAACTCAAATGTATACCGCAGCATTGCTGCACTATGTATGCCAAATTGATGCAAATAAATAGATAGATAGATAGATAGATTAAATATCCCTTGCTAAGGAAGTGTGTAAGCGAAAAAAAAAAAAAAAATAATAATAATATCACCACTGTAAGCTGCAAAATAAGAATTGAGATTGTTTTCAATGTCGCATACACGAGGTATTCAATCTGTTAATTCAATAATTGCAGTAAAAACCGTACAAGTGAGATAACATCGACCAATATCGGTAGATATCAGGGTAGCTCAGATGGCAGAGCATAACAACGGAAACGTGAAGGTCCCGGGTTCAACTCCCGGTCTTGGTCTATGTTTTTTCACTTGTAATTTAATTAAATATCCCTTGCTGAGGAAGTGTGTAAGCGAAAAAAAAAATAATTATAATATCACCACTGTAAGCTGCTAAATAAGAATTGAGATTGTTTTCAATGTCGTATACAAGAGGTATTCAATCTGTTAATTCAATAATTGCAGTAAAAACCGTACAAGTGAGACAACATCGACCAATATCGGTAGATATCAGGGTAGCTCAGATGGCAGAGCATCACAACGGAAACGTGAAGGTCCCGGGTTCAACTCCCGGTCTTGGTCTATGTTTTTTTCACTTGTACTTTAATTATAATTAATAAGGAATGTTCGACAGCATCGCCAAAAAAAAGAAGAAAAGGGTAATTATAACTATTGTAATTATTAACAATCCAGAAATGCTACAGGCATAAATATGAAACTATTTACACTTATGAAAGGTTGTACCCAACAGCTGGAGATACAGTTAATAAAATCATGTTACCAGCGGTCTAAAACTAGATTATGCTGAACTGTGTGCATTCTCTTTGTCAGCAAACATGGCAGATTTATAGCATTCGTGTCCGGGATCAATTGCCTTAAATTTACTTTACTTTTTTCTCTTTCGAGTTCCACAATGCCAATGTACTAGTGATTTTCCGTATGTTAAAAAAGACCTGTCAATAGGTTAACCGGATTCCTGATTCGAATACAATCGATCTTAACCCTAGAACTGTCATCGTTAAAGCTAAAATTAGCCAGCCCGTTTATAGCGTTTTGCAAGCATATTTTTAAAAATTCGTCCAAAAATAGTAAATGAACAAAAATCTAAAAGTGTTTAATAGCTTTTCGTAGAAGAAACTTCAAAGAATTCAAATATGCCATTAAAAATGAGTTTCTTTTGAAATTGTAAAAGTTATTAGCTCAAGAAACAAAAAATGTTCAGTAACGAAAGGAAAAAGTTCAACTTTAGGCCTACATAACAAGTAGTAAACATTTTTTGTATTTTTTTCATAAGCATAAAAAAGTTTCGTAATTTAGTTCTAAATAGAACTGTATAAAAACATTTATCAATTTCAAATTTATTATTTTGAAAAAAAACTGTTTTTATGTTCCAAGTACACGACTGCTAACAAACCTAGGCTTAGATTGAAACAAATTTACTAATATATGCTTTGCCCAAAAATGAAATATTATTATAACAAAGTGTAGAGGATAAAGCAAAGAAAAGAACGGTATAATTGTCTTTCCTTAGTTCACAAAAGTGTTTGAGTTATCTTTATTTGAATAACAAAATGACATGAATCAAATGACATTTTGCCGTCAGTAAAGGTCTTACAAGAAGGGTGCTTTGAATTACGTGGGAACAAGACGGAGCAATCGGTCACAACAGATCGCTCTAATCATGTACTTTTATCTACTGTCTAGACAAAAAAAAAAAAACTGGTTTATTCTAGTTCAATTCCCACCGTTAGAAAAGTCAGTCTTTTCTCTACAAAATGGTGTAAAACCATCTGTCAAATCATTTGATAGAGTAGGCGTAGTATCTGTTGACAAATGGGCTGTTTCATTGGTTGAAAACCTGTCCAATCGCAAGGGTTTACAGACATTGTATGAATAAATCCTGTAAAATAGTGACACCTGATTGGAAGGCACCATTAGAAAGATAAAATCTTTAAGAATCCAATGGTAGCTTTGTAATCTAGATATAAATACTTCAGTAGGGGGATTTCAACGTTGAAGAAGTGGGAAATAACAGTACAATTGTATGCAGATTCGCCCGCGGAAATAGCTGTAACACGATATGCATATTTTAAAACGATGATTACGTATGTAAAATATACGTTTTACGAAAAAGTTGTAAATACAAAAATTAAAGTTTAATTCATTTCCTTTCCAATGGTGCCAGTTTTATTACGATTGGATGATTTTAAGTGGATTAAATTATAAATTATGCAAATATATGCAAATTCTCGCTAAGGTTCGAGCGGGTTGCATTTGCGCCCGATAGACTGCAGTCTGCCACTTTGAGGGTTAATTCTAAAGATTACACATACACATTTACAAAGGTTAACCTTTTGTTTTCTCTCTGTGCAGGACTAGACCTAAGATTACAATAATTTTATTACCTTAAGAACCTGAGCCGTGTTGCAGTCGCAATACAGCTTATTGCCTCCCAAGTACACATGATGTCCTTCCCAGGTACGATCAAAAGCATTTGACAATATATACTTGGGTAACTACAACAAGAGAAACACAACTTGTAAGATATAATACACAGCTATTTAAATAAATAACAATACAAGTTTATTTGCTAGAAGTGTATTGTAAATTGTTTAATTCTCTAGGTAAGATGGATTAACCCTTTGAGTCCCACACTTGCACATACAGGGTGTTTCAAAACTATGTGAACGCCGTTATATTTTTGAAACCATTACAGATGATGCAACAAAAGCTGGTACATCGTTTCGCTACCAAAAAAAAACTAATTTTTGAAGCAATTGAATTTTTGTACGGGGGCCCGCAGGGAGTCAGTCGGAGGAAAAACTTAAACAGGAGCGTAGGTCGAGTTGCATATCAAATTAAAGGTCTATGTTAGGAGAACATGATGCTGCAAATCAGACATCAAAAGGTTCACCTACACAAAATGGCCACCAATTAGAGTAAACCCTGGAACTGGCAGGTCATGCATAACCCTCTCTCAGGCGCAAAACGCAACAATTTCGAACATTTGCGAAAATTTGCATATATTTGCATAATCGATAATTTAACCCACTTAGAATCATCCAATCGCAATAAAACTGACACCATTGGAAAGGAAATGAATTAAACTTTAATTTTTGTATTTACAACTTTTTCGTAAAACGTATATTTACATACGTAATCATCGTTTTAAAATATGCACATCGGTCTACAGCTCTTTCCGTGCACGAATCTGCATACAATTGTACTGTTATTTCCCACTTCTTCAACGTTTAAGACCATCCACACTAATATTCCTTTGGCAATTATAACGATACCATTGGATTCGTCAAGATTTTATCTTTCTGTTGGTGTCTTCCAATCAGATGTCACTATGAAAATAGTATTTTTTCCAAGAATTACTGTAAACCCTTGCGATTGGACAGTTTTTCAACCAATGAAACAGCCCATTTGTCAACCGATATTGGGAAGGCACTGCCTTATGTTTTGACAGATTTCTTTACACCATTTTGTACAGCAAAGTCTGAAGTTTGTAACGGTGGGAAGTAATCCAGAAATAACCGGTTTTTTGTCTGTCTAGACGACAGTTGAAATGTACGTTCTAGTGAGAAACTCTAGCGCGTGGGTTCCCACGTTATTCAAGTGTCCCGTCCTATAGGCAGAGCTTTAGGGTAGCGGCTTTTCATTAGATTGATGTCATTTTGTTATTCAAATAAATATAACTCAAACACTTTTGTGAACTAAGGAAAGACAAGTATACCGTTCTTTTCTTTGATTTATCCTCTACACTTTGTTATAATAATATTTCATTTTTGGGCAAAGGATATATTAGTAAATGACGTTACAATCTAGGCCTAGGTTTGTTACCAGTCGTGTACTTGGAACATAAAAACTGTTTTTTTTTTCAAAATAAAAATTTGAAATTGATAAATGTTTTATACAGTTCTATTTAGAACTAAATTACGAAACTTTTTTACGCTTACGAAGAAAATACAAAAAATGTTTACTACTTGTTATGTAGGCCTAAAGTTGAACTTTTTCCTTTCGTTACTGAACATTTTTTGTTTCTTGAGCTAATAACTTTTACAATTTCAAAATAAACTAATTTTTAGTGGCATATTTGAATTCTTTGAAGTTTCTTCTACAAAAAAGCTGTTGAACACTTTTGGATTGGGGTTCATTTACTATTTTTGGCGAATTTTTTAAAATATGCTTGCAAAACGCTAAAAACGGGCTGGCCAATTTTAGCTTAAACCGGGCCAGTTCTAGGGTTAAAATATTGGGCTTTTTGAAAATGGCTTAGTTTGACTTATTGCCGTAAGATTTAAAAGCAAAACTCCGACAATCCACACCAGCAGTAGGACCAGTTTTTGAGGATAGTGACTGAGTTATCACCTTCAGTGGGAACGGTCTACGATGAGGACAAGGAACAATTTTTATTTTATACATTTTTACTACAGGTTAAAAACTAACAATTACCAATAGACTTTCATAACAGCTTACTTTTTTTACAATAAATGCTCAAACTGTTTTCCTCCTGCAGTTTGGCAGTGAGGTAGGCTTGTGTAGTAGCCATTCATAACACTCTGTAGCATCTCAGCAGGTATTTCTAGTGTGGATTGTCGGAGTTTTGCTTTTAAAGCTAATCCCAATAAGTGAAATTAAGCCATTTTCAAAATGCCCAATATTGTAACTTTAAACTGCCGCCATTTTGTGTAAGGTGAACTTTTTGATGTCTGATTTGCGGCATTGTGTTCTCCTAACATAGACCTTTAATTTGATGTACAACTCGACCAATGCTCCTGTTTCGGATTTTCCTCCGACTCCCTGCGGGCCATATTATACACGTATATTATTCAGTTCTACGTGTTTTTTTTCTTTCAATTGCATATTTTGTTTGAATAACATGGCAAGCTCCAGTAGACGTTTTGACTTTAACAACCCAGTGATTTGAACACAACGCGTGAATTACTGTTAGACGATAATGAAGAAGAAAATCACTTTGAATTTGAAGATTTGGGTGGTGAATCCCCATAAAAACTCCTATCCAAAATAACAAGCAATGAAACATTATAAATCAAAACATTCTAAAATTGTCAAATCGGCACAGTGCGCCCGATAGTGTAATATTTTTTACTGCTAATTATTATGTAAACATTTTTTATTCATTTTTTTCAATATTTCGGAAGTAATTAATTGAACGCAAATCACTAAGTAATGAGTCCTTACATCCTAAATTAATAGTTTTAATAAATAATATTCATACAAACACAAATAGAAAAGCTTAAATCAAAAGTATCAGATTGATACATTGCACCACTTACGACACAGTTAAGTATTGCGCCCGACGGAGGGTTAAACAGACAACCACCGATAAAATGCCCAATACACAAACTCTTAATTATAATTAAATACAAACCATACTCACTTTTCTAATATTATTATTCCTCAAAGTCAAATACAAAAACGTATCAATAAAGCGAGATCCTTCCAGCACGGTAATAGAATTTATCTTATTGTTGTCTGCGTAGAATGACGTTATCTCTTGGTAAATAGGTTCCACACTCAACGGATCCAGCTGGGTTATCTAAAGAACAAAACATCATTACAGTTGATTATTCATTTATATAATTCTTAGAGGTAGGTTGTAATAGGATTTTGATGTAATACTTATCAGAACTATTTTAAATAATTCGACCACGCAGCTGGACCGCTGACGTGAGTTGAGCAAATTTCCAAAATTAAGTTTATAGGCCTATGTTTTAGGGTTTCAACCAACAATTTGGGAAATAGGTCTATTCACGACGGTGCTGAATAGCTGCAAAATGGTTCGCACCCCATTCCGCATATTGGGAGTATCTTCAATGCACAATGCATTGCGTGCTTCGCACGACATTCCGGATATTGGGAGTATCTTCAATGCACAATGCATTGCGTGCTTCGCATGCCAACCCCCGTATCGGGAGTTTCTTCAATGCACAATGCATTGCGTGCTTCGCACGACATTCCGAATATTGGGAGTATCTTCAATGCACAATGCATTGCGTGCTTCGCACGCCAACCCCCGTATCGGGAGTATCTTCAATGCACAATGCATTGCGTGCTTCGCACGACATTCCGAATATTGGGAGTATCTTCAATGCACAATGCATTGCGTGCTTCGCACGCCAACCCCCGTATCGGGAGTATCTTCAATACACAATGCTTTGAACCGGGTACTTCTATGGTATTTTACGTTTTGGTTGATTTTGAGGGAACCAAGCGAGCTATAAGATCGCGTAAAAAATCAAAATGTGCAGAATAACATCCTACATTTATATTTGTAGAATAAACTCAAAAACAAATTCATTCTCGTAGGAAAAACCTCAAAAAATAGTTACTTCCGGTCAAAACACGTGCTTCCGATTGTTGGATTTTTTTGGCTAACGAACTCGTCCGAGCGACGTAGACAACCAACACGTGTACCAAATTTGAACCAAATCGGACTTAAAATGCGGCCGCTAGAGTGCGAACACATATATATGATTTTTAATGACACCCCAAAACGTGTTCTGGGTACCATGATCGGTGCTCATTTACTACTCCCGACCTTTGGTCTCACCATAAGGGTCGCTGCAATAGCTCATTTTTCCTATGGAAATTCGCTAATAATCAAAGCTACAGTGTCACATAAGTGCCATACTTGGACTATAAAAAAAAAATTACTATGCGTAGACTTAACATACATGCAACAACTTTAAAAATGCTAAAAAAGTAAAAAAAAAAACTAATATGCATTCCTTGAACATACATTTTAGGTTATTACAAAGTATATTAACTTATTATTACTTATGGTCTGTGGCGAATGTCAAAACTGTTTGTCCCAGTCTGTGTGTATTGTTTTATACTGTCACGATAGTCTATGGTAATGAACTGGCTAAGGTGTTAACCTATAAATAACCGTGGTACAAACTAAATATCTAGATTAGAATATGTATACCATATCATTCAGCACAAAATAGTAGACAAATTTTGCAATGATTATTTTTGTTTGAACATGATAAACTTTATTTAAAAAAAATTATTTTCTAAAAAACGTTTAGAGAGCTACACCTTTACAACAGCTACACCTTTTCAAGTATAGCTTTCTAGATTAATAACAAAGTTGAAGAGGACGCAACTTACATTGTTATTGGACACATTCAGTACAGTTGTGTGTGGCGGAAGAAATTTGGGTAGCTCGGTCAGTTGACAGTTGGAACAGTCCACTTTGACGGAGAATATAGGCGGTTTCCCTGCGATCATTAGGAAGCGATTGATGGTACATTTACAATCGCAGCCAATGTCGGTTTTCTTGGGACATTCTTGCTCCAACTAAACAATAAACAATAATTAAACAATAAACTTTAAGTTTTCGAGACAGTAATAATTTAAGCTATGTAAAACCAACCACTAAACTTTTTTTGAAGTTTTTAGTACGATGGATGCTGAATTTTGTTGGTATTAATATTGCCGTCATTTGTGTACTGAAAAGGAACACAAAATGTTTTGGAAATATAAATAATTCGACCACCAGCTGAACCGATGATGTGAGTTGAGCAAATGTGAGTTTTAGGGTTTCAACCAAAAATTTGGGAAAATTCACGACGGTGCTGAATAACTGCAAAATGCTTCGCACGCCACTCCGCAAATTGGGAGTATCTTTAACATATAAAGCATTGCGTGCTTCGCATGCCAACCCCCGTATTGCAAGTTAGTATCTTTAACACACAATGCATTGCATGCTTCGCACGCTAACCCCACGGTATAATCCACTGCATGGCTTTGAACCGGTACTTTTATTATGGTATTTTATGTTTTGATCAATTTTGGGGGAACCAAGCGAGCTATAAGGTCGCGTAAAAAAGCAAAATGTGCAGAATAACATCCTACATTTATATTTGTAGAAAAATCTCTAACAAACATTTATTCTAGTAAGAAAAATCTCAAAAAATAGTTACTTCCGGTCGAAAAATGTACTTCTGGTTGCAGCATTTTTTAGGCTAACGAACTCGTCCGAGCGACGTAGACAACCAACGTGTGTACCAAATTTGGACGAAATCGGACTTAAAGTGCGGCCGCTAGAGTGCGAACACACACACATATATATATATGATTTTTAATGACACCCCAAAACGTGTTCTGGGGACCATGATCGGTGCTCATTTGCTACTCCCGATCTTGGGTTTTACCATAAGGGCGACTGCAATAGCTCATTATTCCTATGGAAATTCGCTAATAATATGACTATCCACTCTTATTATTTACCCCTTATCCCACAATAGTCAAGTCATTACGTACTACAATGATGAGAGCAGAATCCTTCTCTTACACATCTGTTCGTAGCACACAAATAATTAATTTTATTTGAAATAATTAAAACAATACAACATTGTACACAGAACTTTGACTCACCCGATCGATTACTTCCAACTGGTTTATTGTTTATAATAAATCTATAATTATTGAATAATTAACTTAATTTGAAATAATTTCAACAATTATACTAAAGAATTTTTACTCACCTGATCAATTAGTTTCAACTGACTCAGTGGTAAAATTAAAGATTCTTTGGTATTGGAATTCCAGGAGAACAACAAGAACTCTTTTTTACAAAACGTGTCATTCTCGTTGCTGAAGTATAACTGGCGAGTTGTGTTCCGTACATTCTTCATTAGGTCGAGGATATTGTCGCACAACAACTCCTGATTTCCTGCAGCAAATATAATATTATTGTTCCTACTTAAATGCAATCAAATGAATATAACTTTAGAGGAAATGTTATAATGAATGGACATTATCTGAAGAAATGGTTTCTATGAAGACAAAAATATTTTAAGAAACTCAGTTGTTAACCCTAACAGGCTGTTAGGGTTTAACTGAGTTTGTTAAACAATTAGAAAAAAAGTAAGTGATATTATAAGGTGATACGTTCAGAGATGTTGTAAAACTAAGTGAGCAAAGCTAAAAATTAACGTATGGGTTAATATGTTATTAACTTTATTCCTATCTGAAATA
>JAGFPH010009260.1:0-16472 GCA_018207615.1 Philaenus spumarius
AGGAGCCGGACGCAGGTGAGCCGGACTGGCAGTGAGGGTCCGTTACACAAATGTCCCTCATTTGGCGGCCTCAAATTTTTGTATCCCCAAATATTTTGCGCCCTAGTTTATGTGCCTCAGCTGAAAAACGGTCCTAAATTTTGGTAGTATCGGAATGTTTTGGCTTCAGATTGGTACTTTTGTCATCAGCTGACTTAAACTGGGGGACAGTTCCTACAAAAAATTCTTCTATTTAAATAAGACATTATTGTTTATTTTCGCCATACTGACTATTGTTTTTTAAGTACAACTAAAATCTTACCATCCAATAGTCAAATTGCAGCGTCCAACGACGACCGTTTCGGCTATTCAGCCATTATCAAGTTTAGGACAATGTCCTCCGTCAATAGTTAATTATACAAATAAAAACAACACATGAAACACACTGACACACACGATTGTACAATTACACGCTCGCACATTTTTTATATACATCTATGATTGCATTTATGATATATAATTAACTATTGACGAAGGACATTGTCCTAAACTTGATAATGGCTGAATAGCCGAAATGGCCGTCGTTGGACGCTGCAATTTGAATATTGGACGGTAAGTTTTTAGTTAAATAAGGTTTAGTAATTTTTAAAATACAGTGACGTTTTGGATTTTTATATTTTTCTGTAAATGTGCAGTTCAAAACTTTTAAATTGGCACTTCATTGTGTACAAATTGGTTGAAAAATAACGATGTTATAGGCCGGAAAATAAATGGACTAGCGAATTGGTTATAAGTTAGTTTGCAATGCCGACAATGTTGTTCGCATTAATTAAAATGTTTTAACTAACTCTTCTCTGCGTATAAATTCTGCATGACCTACTTTTTTTTAAACATAATTATATTGTTGTCAGCCAATGCAAACATTGATGTTTTATGAAGCGATAAATTCTACGATAACCAATCAACAAATCAAAGTTGATCTGACGGTGGAGTGCAGAACTTTCAAATTGTACAACAGTTTGCCAGACAAATTAAAAACACTCTTATACTACAAAGTTTACTAAAAACTTAAAATCATAAATATTATATTACATCGCTTAGGAATTTGTTTATCGGAACATTGGGTCGTTATTTAGCAACCAATTTGTACAAATGAAGTGTAATTTTAAACGTTTTACAAGGCAGATTTAGAGGAAAATGTAATAATCCAATATATAACTGTATCTGAAAAGTAATTGACGTTTACAAAATTACGACGTGCTATTTAAATGGAGAAGATTTTTGTAAGAACCATCACTTAGTTGGGGAAAACCAGTTAACGTGGGCTCATAACAAATGTACCAATTTGAAGCCCAAACATTCTGGCACTCCCAAACAATATAACATTTCTTCCATTTAAATTTGTTAAAATATACAAAATATGAAGTACTAAACACTTCCTATGTTATTTATTTAGGATCATTTTTGTCTAAAAACTCGCCCTTAGTTTCGGAGATTCATTAAAAGTACGCTAATTAGATATTTATCGATTTGAAGCTTAAGCCTTTCCATACTCCCTATCAATTTTAAATGTATAATTTTATTACTTTAAATGTGTTAAATAAAAGAAAACGAAAATGCCTTCAAACAGTTGTGGTGAGTTTTATAGTCATTAGAGGCTCTGCCCCTGGACGCTTCGCGTCCCAAGCCTGCCTCGGCCTTCGGCCTCAGATGGCTGCTTCGCTTTGCTCGCAGTTGGAAAATTCACTAAAGAATCTCGTTAATCTTTGTCTCGTTTGTACATAGGTTTGTAAAATTATGAAACCAGGCATAAATATATTAACAGTAATTACAAGATTAATTATAACCTCAAATACATGCTTTAGAAACGTGAGAGGCTTTCATTACGATTTTAGCCCTAGTTCTACTATCTTCTGTCAACTAAAGTTTTGAAACCAGACCTAAATATAGTAAACATTATTACAGGATTAACATAACCTCAATACTATGTTACAGAAACGAGCCAGGCCTATATTACAAAATTGACTATTCGAATTTATCCATCTTTGCCAAGTTTACCTTTTTTCTTTTTGACAAAATAAATTGTTAAATCAGGAACAATTTATTCTAGTTCCAACGTGCTAAAACAGTATAAATTAGCTTGTTTTTTAATAGTAATTAAAAACTATTCAATGAACAGCTGATAAAACTGTATAAATTGGCTTGTTTATAAACAGCTGTTTTGATCGCTTTATTCACTATATCCTTGTTATTTTGTAACCAACATGGCAACCCATAAGACCTATGTTAAAAGTTTTCAACTTTTAAATTAGATTTCTCAAAAAATTGCGTTTTTACTTGAAATACAACTACATGGGTGTACTTAAAAATCAAAACTACACCTAAATACAAAATTTCTTTGAATTCGTTAGAGCCGTTTTCGAGATCCACGACAGATACAAAGGTACAAAGATAAATACAAGAATTGCTCATTTAAAGTAATAGGATTTGTTATTTACAACAGCTGATTTATTATAAGTGAAATCTCACGGCTTAATAATAATTAGACAGCTGATCAATGTTTTGAGTTATTTTAATCTACAATAAGCAAGGAATTATCCTTTATGATGTAATTATTAAACATGTATTAAGTTTTATACTTTGTGATTTTGTTCAGTGGTAAAATATTTATTATCAATAAGATGATAAAACTACGAAATTTGTAAATGCAATTATTTAATGCTGTTAAATGTTTGATGTCTGCATATCATTACGAAAAGTGCGTATATGCTGTAAATAAATATATTACAGTAATAATATTTATTAATATATTTAATAATAATAGGTATTGAAGTATTAATAATACGTAAATACCTTCAATCCGTTGCGGTGAGTTTTAAAGTCAACTTGTGTTTACAACTATCAGCTGATTTATTATTAGGAAATCTCAGTACGTGCTTTTAATAATTAGACAGCTGATCTAGGTTTTGATTTAATTTCCGGTGCAGCAGTTCAACAAATGTAACCATTAAGAAGTAATTATTAAACCTGTGTAAGTGCTGGTTTTAAATGTTTTTAAAATGTTGGTCTTTTTATCAGTGGTAAAATGATCCACGATGCACACACATTCTTTCATACGCCTTGAAGTTGACCTTCAAGCGGAGGGGGAAGGACCGTTTTTCGCTCCCAAAACTCCACTTCTATGCTGCCAACTCACTATGTAACTGAAGCCACGCCCCCAAAGAACACTCTGCGCATGTGACCAGTAGCGGCAACGGCGGCGCTATACACAACGCCAAGTTGAATTTTTTGGTGACCCGCAAACGCATACTAACTACACCACTTGATAGAAAATTTAATTTCAAATATTTTCCTCGCTTACTACATCGACTTAGCACTCATAGTTCTTGAAATATTTTGGTTTGGACATTGCCATAAAATTTTCAAAATTTTGAATTTATATAACTGGAAAAGAGATAGAAGGGTACTGTAAGCGGCGTAAATGTTCTAAATTATTAGCTTTTTCGATTTAGATATCAACTAACCTCGTACCTTTTTTAGTTTTTAAAATAAATTTAAAAAACTGAAAAAATTTTCATAAAAATTGAATTTTTATATCTCCGAATGCTCAAAAAAAAAAAAAAAAAAAAAAAAAAATGCCAATGCTTGATGACATATCTAGAGGTAAAACGACATCCATTAAAATCGGTCCATTAGGAGAGGCTGAGCGATTGGAAATAGGTTTTCAACAAAAATCTTTTAATAATATACATCAAAGAACCAAATTTGTAAATGTTAAGTGTTTACAAATCTGACGCAGTTAAATGTTTGGCGAGTGTGCAGAACAACGAAAAATGAGTGTAGGCTAAAAATTTGTGTGTCTTTAATAATATTCTCATATAAATAGCTACAAGATACACTTAGGCTTATATAAAACCTTATTAGTTACCGGAACGAAGCACGGGTGGGTGCACATCTAGTTTCTCTTATTTAGCAGACTTTTTACTCAGTGCAATAATTTTATATAGTATAATAATATAGCCTTATATGTGTTATTTGTATTGTGTATACTTCATATTATAACGGTGGGTTATATTGCGACAACTCAAATGTTTACTGCTAATCGAATCAGGCTAAACAAAATAAATTGATAACAGACTTTTCATCACACTGTATCGAAAATATCAGCTGTGAGTATTGAAAATAGCGTTTTCTCGTTCTAGATCTTCAAAATCACCTGTAGATTTTTGTCGATCTCTAAATTAGTTATAAATTATAACACCAGTAGCGCTATTAATAATAATTATGATTTGAAATGTCGTCTTTATTAATGTATTAGATGTAATAACGATTTTAACAAAGAAAGAAACGCGAGTAACAACAAAAACTACATATTGATACTATTTACAAGTATTCAATAAATAAACTTTTAACTTATTATTTAAAAAAAGTGCGTTTGTTCATGTACCAGTATCGGTAGTAGTGTATTGTGTCTATTAATATTACTCGATGATTTGATATCAGCTGTTCTAATTAATTTAGTGAACTTAAACAATGTATTGTTGCCATTAATAATTGTCAGCTGATCTCAATAATTTAGTGACTGCTGCAGTAAACGCAAACTATGTTGTAATTGTACTTCAGGAATGTTACTGAGAAACGATAGGTTATTTTGAAAAAATGTATATGAAATTTATTATTAATCACAGTGTGATGAAAAGTATCGTTCATCACACGAGCCAAAAGTGGCTTTTCGATCCTCGCTCATTTTCCACTGGCTTTGTTAAACTTGAGCTCGTATGGAAAAGCACTAAAAGCAGGAAATACAATACATTGTTTGATTTGAAAGTAAACTTATGTCGAGACAAGACTGGTAATATTGTAGTGTGCAAAGGAGTTATTATTCAGTTCATGTCGGATACACATGTGGGATTCAATATATTATACTACAGTATCTCGGTAAGACGGCGGAAGTAGAGCAAACGGTGGTTTGTTTATTTCGACGCTGATTGGTTGTCTGCTCTTAGAGCTTTGGTTTTAAAATAACTTGCCTCGGCGAAATTGAATTAAATATTAGATTTAAATCATGAAATTTCGAATGGTTTAAATTTGAACTCTCTATTGATTATTAGTAAAATACTGGACTGTTAGAAAGCTTCATAAAGTATGCGATAAGTTTGAAAAAATTAAAATTGAATTTTTGTCAAGGGAAAATGATTAAACAAGGAGAAGAAACTGTTTCGAATTGATTGGACGGGGACAGAGCGATTGGTTTTATTCGAGGGAAATGTTAATAAAAAGATCGCCTCAGGAAATTAATTTGTATGAAAATATTCGCTGAAATCATAGAGCAAATACCTAACGTGTTTAAGCAAAATTGGTAATGTTATTTGCTGTGCGAATCTTGAATAAAGCCAATAACTTGTTCAGATATTTCAGTCCCTGTCCGTTGACACGAAGTACACAACTAGCGCAGACTATTTAAAGCTGGTTTGTTCTAGAACAGGGCTCTCCAACTTCGAGTGGAACAAGTATAATTACAATTAATTGTGGTAGTGAGGGCCGCCTCATAAAGTATTTTGTATGCAACTTTATCAGCGATTTGTAATAGGTGCAAAACACGTGTTTGTTTCTTTAATTATTTTTATTTATTCAAGAAAATATCAAATATAAAAATAATCAGTAGGTAGTTTGGGGATGTTGGTTTTCACTAAACAGGGTATAAAGTACCAACACTAATATTTGTTCTTGACGAACGTAGCAACTGAGTAAGTGATTTACCAGACAGGGAACACCTATATTTTGACTTTATAAATTCCAAGTTGGAAAAGCTGCTTTCATAAAGATACGTGCTTGAGCAATGAGTACATTCATTATAAGACCTAAGTTTCGCAAGTTGGGTAACGTTCTCCTGAGAGTAACTTAAAAGAAGTCCACATTACATTCTATAATTCCTCTTCCCTTGTAAAAAGGATCTGACTGCAAATCACACAAGTCCAGTTGAAGGTCTGCTCTGCTTACGTTCTCAACAGAAATAGTAAATGGTTGAGTAAAAACTGAAATTGTTAGTTTTTTATGTATATTTTCGCCCGCATGCGGCACCCAGGCCTTATGTTGGACAGCCTGTTCTAGAACGTGGTGTATACAGAGTTCTATCGAGTATTTTCCAGGATTTTCAAGACAGTTTAAATAAACGGTACCAGGAACTGGCACATACTTTCTCACAAACATATTTAAATTATGAAACAGATTCACTGTGACTTGTAGGGTGGGGTAGGAGAGGTGATTTTTTATTTAAGTTGGAGATTAACTGATAAATATTATTATTATTGTCTAGAGAGAAAACTATTCGATCGATATCGAAAAAATTTGCACTAAACACGTCAATTAGGTCTTTATAGAAGCACGAAAAAAGGCTTTGAAAATTTTTGAAAAACAACCCCCTTTATGACCAAAACCCCCAAAATCAGTTATTATTATTATTATTAGCTAAAGGAGAATTTTTAGAAAGATGCGGTTTATTGCATATGGTAGGGCACATTAAAGGCTACAAATAAGCCAAATTTTATCAAAATCGTTAGAGCCGTTTTTTTATAAAAAAATAATAACAGATATTTTGGGGGTTTTTTGGCCAAAAAGGGGGTTGTTTTCCAAAAATTTTCAAAACCCTTTTTCGTGCATCTATACAGGCCTACTTGACATGTATGGTGCAAATTTGGTTGAAATCGATTAAATAGTTTTCTCTCTAGCTTTGTATACATACAGACAGACATTTTGTAAAAACCACTTTTTTGGACTCAGGGGGTCCCAAAACGGATATTTCCACAACAATCTCAACATCGATTTTTTTTGCGATCACTATACTTTCTCTATACTATAGTATAGTGAGAAAGTAAAAAAATCAAAAACAAAATAGAGCCAATTTTAAAGAATGTTTTATGAATGAAAACAGTTTATACATAAACACCTCAACTACGATTTAAGAATAATCCAGATGACTGATGACGGAATTAGGTGCACCAAATTAACCAATATCTCTAATGAAAATAAATATTCCGACTTTGTATTTGTTATAATTTAAACACAACTGGAGAAATTTAAATTCAGTTTTATTAGGTTTACAAACAAATAAAGCATTTTCTATAGTAGGATGATTTTTAAAATTCAATTATATTCAAGCTATGGAAGCATAAAATAATTCGACCACGCATCTGAACCGCTGACGTGAGTTAAGTTTATATATTTTAGGCTTTCAACCAACTATTTTGAAGTAACCATCTAAACAATAACCATTGCGGGGAAAACATAAATCATACACAGCAGGAATGAAAACGTTTTTCATAAAAGTGTGGATCCTCAACAGTATGCGACACTTATGGTTTTAAACATTTATGTGTAGTAAAACCTTTTTGTGTCAACAACATTTGACAAAAACAGCTCATTATTTGGAGAATATGTTGAAAACTATTAAAAAAATCTTAAAATTCTTAAAAGAAGTCCTTTCAAACGATTTAAAAAAATAAATATGTAAAATTTCAGAAGGAAGTGAATTGTTCTATAAGGGATCCGATTCAAACTCCGAAAAGGGAAGTGATCTCATATGGGATTGGTATAGCTTTCTTAAATTATTACAGGCAATACAATGTTTTATAAATTTTTTTAGAGATTTTTATATTAAAGAAAATTGTTACAAAAGAAGTCAGTAAAAAATTAATATAGTAAATAAATGCTCGAAAACCTATCAAATTTTGTTGGTAAAATGCTTAGTAAATAAAAAACGGGGAGTCTTAATTAAATTTGAAAGAAATAGAAAAAAACGCACAGAATTTGTTTAAGTATTTTTAAAAAAATTTCCCGTGCAGGGAAGGTAAATGGATATTAGCTTATACAGCCATAAATTTGACTGGAAAGCTTTAATTTAATTGTTTGAAGCGTTTTGTATGAAAAATATAGAGTCATGACCTACAGAAATAAATTTGTTATTCATTGCCATAGAAACCAACTGCATAAAATAACAGATAAAACAGCTGATTCGGATAACCAGCTTAGCAATACAATTTTACGCTCATGATTTTGTTTAGTGCACACCTATTGCACAGTACTTAAAGTTGTGTTACCCGTAGCCCTTCAGCGGCATCAACAAGACACAAGGTCCAGTGGATCGCCTTTTAGAAAATAAAGGACTCGGTGTAACAGTTTGACAATGCCATGAAAACCAATAATTTATTTATTTATTTTAAAAGCAAAGAAAAACAATTTGTTATCCAAAACTGTAAATTCACAATCAAAACTCCAGATTTTAACCTTCAAAGAAAAAAAAAAAAAAAAAAAAAAAAATGTGTTAATAGAAACAAGGTCTAAAATTTTAAATAACTAGAAAAAATGTATATATATCAAGATTGTAACAATATAGTTTACAAGTTATCATAAATGATTATCATAGCTGATAATAATTAACGAATAAAAAACAAAAGTTGTTGGCCAACTAAAACAAACAATATGGGTTAATATATATATTATATATTATTATTATAGGCCTAAATTATTTCAAATGTGGTTCCGAAATGAATACATGCTATCCAATCCAAATTCAAGGTACTTAAAGTAAACAGACAATTTCTATGATAAAAAAAACAAAAGCAAAACATCGTTAATCACTGCAAATGAAAACCCGAACTCACCAGCTGTTTTATATCTGTGTATGTTAGGAAAAACCTGAGTTGTTAGAGTTTGAAGTGACTGTAGCTCCCTGGTCACGGGGTGGTAGAGATTTTAGATTACCATAGTTCAATAGCATTTATCGTCACTCTCAATCATCGTCAGCAGCATCATAGCTGTCAAAATTAAATTGTATGAGTAGGGAAGCTTTACACTTTGGTTTTGCTCAAAACCACTAAACATTAAGTTGATATACTCAAACTGTCAGATTTCAAATTCGGTTTAGACAAAAGCAATTAGATCTCACAGATTGTTCAGCCTTGATAAACTTGACCAATAAAATACTGTATACAAAACAGTTATTGATTAAATAACTTTAAGTGAACTTGTTATAAGGAAATCTGTCTGCTCCTTTGAAATAAAGACTGTCTTAAAGTGGTTAAATATTATGGAGTTTTATTAACTTTTATATAGTTAATTATTCAGACCCTTGAACAACAAATTATTCGGAGGGGTGGCAAAATCTAAAATTTCCCAACAATTTTGACCATATGTCCCAACTTTTGTGTGGGGGTTCCAAACGAGCAGAAGGGGGCTTTGGATTCGGTTGTGTGGAATAAATCCAAGTAGAGGGACCCTGGAGGTTCATCCTCAGTATTTTTGGAAAAATGGACTTCTCTAAGTAGGGTTTTTAACACTGCAGGTGTATATTGAGTTCTTCAAGAGTTGTTTTTCATATATTAAAAGAATTTTAACATGTTCATCAAATTATTGAAAAATATTCCCCATATTTTCCCCACCATTTTATTTTCCCCAATATTTGCCGCAAACTTAAAATTTTTTTTACCACTGTGGGAAAAAACCTAATCTGGCAACACTGGTCTGGCAGCCTGGAGCGGTGCATGGCATGTCAGTGACAGTCAGTGTTGGAACAAGGGTCACAATAACAAGGGTTGGAACTAAATTTCCCAGAACATCATTTGAAAGAAGACAAGCCACTATGGCCGTGATTGTTAAGGCGTCAAAGCTTTATCAATCGTCATGGCAACCATCAATGGAAAAGTTCCGGGTTCAATTCCCATTGACCCCGAATAATTTTCTAAATGGTTTCTTAACAGACATCGTTGGCTGTGGTTCGGATTCCACGTAAAACTGTAGGTCCCGTCTTCATTAGCCTTAAGTGCAAAACAGCAGGACGTTAAACCAAAAAAAAATTAAAGAAGACAATATGTTGGGTACAGAAATATTTGGATTTGCCCAACTTTTTGGATTGGAAATTATAACTTGCTTGTTATTTGTGAATATTGGTAATAAACAACAAAAACTTTTGAAACTCAAACAAAAAGTTGAAGTTTTTGAGGGGTTTTGCGTGCAATTTAATCCAAAAATAAAAATTCCAACGTTTTTCAAAATCTAACAACTTTTTGGATTTCAAGATTATTGGGGGGGATGCTCCCCTTGCCCCCTCCCCATAGCGTCATCCCCGTATACAGATTATATAGAATATGGAGGATGAAAGTTTTGATAATGATTTGTACATAACAATCATGTATTAGTTAACAATAATGAAATAATTCAAATAAAATCTGTCTGCACTTTTGATTTAAATTCAAGTTTCACAGTAAAAAATGTGAATAGTTTAGATTAATATCAGTATGTATTAAAGTTAAGAATTATTTACACACCTGGATTTTAGTTCCGAATTGCTAAGTTTTTCATCAGAAGTTGTGTTGACAACTTTGTCTGTTGAGTTCACTGCATTTAGAACGAGTGGTTATCTCAGTTCGCGTTTGATAAAAAAAGTTGGAAGTTTGATTCGAGTCAGCCCGAGGCGGACAGCTGATCCAACTTTTGATATTCAAACTGAGTGAAGCAGTTGAAAGTCTGTTTAGTATCGAATGTTGTATTAAAGGTTGAAAGTTTCAATATTTGCTCAAGAGATAGTGCTTGCGTATCAAGATATGAAATATGTATATGGGTTGGGTTGTTACAGTTGCATCCCCCTGCTTTTATAATAAGTTCTAAAAAAACGTTTTTTCAATTTTCGATGAACAAGTATGAATAAAATGATATAACGTATTAAATTCAGTAACCGACATAACCTAAAATCTATCTAACATGGGTTGTTATACACATCAGTAGTAGTTGTTTTAAGGACGACCTTCAAATTTCCCTCTGTCGCTGCAGAACCAAGGACGTGCAAACTTTCATCAAGCATCAAAATAAGAGTAACTTCAAAATGTCATACAAAATTATTTCCTAAATGTTTGTTGTCAATATCTTACAGACCGTTCCCAGTTTGGCAAACCTTCCCTAGTAAAAATCATAAGTGTTAAACCATGAAATTCTAAAACCTTCTACAATGAGGCATTTCCGATAACATTATTCACATAAAGTGTAGATTTAAATTCATAGCGAGCAATTAACGCGTGGTTGCGTTTCACCATCTACTCACTGCAAAAATTATTATAATCACTAGTATCTGACGGTTTAGTCGAAATCTATGTTTTGAAGGATAATCCAATGTACAAAGAAACTCTTTATAATGTTTGTATAGATTGACGAGTAGTTTCAATCTGAAAATCAACTTGAAGAGTTCGCGTTGCCATGGCAACCGACACAATAACACAGATACGATATTACTGTATAACAAGTATCACTGTAGGCTGATATCAAACAAAGTTGAGACGGGATTTTGTAGGACGTGTAATAGGAAATAGTATTTCTCGTCTTTAATATTGCACGAGTAAAAAACTTTACAGACTGAAATCAAAGCGAACAATTTAAGTTTTATAAGATTTATATCACGATGATGTTTGAAAATTACCACCTGAATAATTTGAGAATTTGATTGAAAACCAAGAACATTTACATTTTAGGTGGACAAGTCGAGGTTACAGAAACGATGCAGGATCGGTCTGAAACACCCTAATATACGTTTATAGATATCCTGAATAATAATAAAAAGATAAAAATATTGAGTATTTCCATTTAAAACCATAAACATGTATTTTTAGGTTAAAAAAGTCGAAGTCACAGTAAAGTTGTAGGATCACTCTGAAATACTTTAATGAACGTAAATAAGATGTATTATAGTTACTTTCCCCTGAGAAAATGCATGACAGGGACTCCCTGACACCTGTCAATGCGCTTATAACTTAAAAATGTTAAATCCAAAGGGTTGCCAACTAAACATTCTCCCCTCTTGAGCATTAGCGTGGAACCGTTTTAGACATTACTTCGGACTAGGCTGCTTTTTTGTGCGCCCTAAGTGGCACGTACAAAAATGCATCAAAAAGACGAGTACGTTAATCACTTATTTAGATCTATTTTCTTTTGAGTCAAGACATCGCTGACGTATCCATCAAACCTCAACTCCTCCTATGTTGGTTGACAATATTGTGCCAGGAAACCGTGGTCCAATCTTTTCTTCCAGCCACTTTCTTAGCCTTCCCCACCTAGTTCAAGCAAAAACGTGTTCCACATAATCCGTTTCTATAACGAAGTAGGAGCAGACTGGTGACTCTCACTTGCCCATCATACACAGATATGATTTAAAATAGCCGTGACCAGGTAGGAACTGGGTCAGGTAATACTCGATCCCATCATGTTGTCTCTTAATCTAGGGTTGAAATCGGATAATAAGCCCTGCGGTACTTTTTCCCATGTAATCCTCCTCCCAGGAAGTCTGCCAGTTCACCATTGTGCGGGTGCTTCTCTCTTCTGACTCTTGTTTTGTCTAATTCGCTTTTTTCCTCTTGTAGATTGTAAAAAATTCCGGCGATACCAAGACCGCAAGTCTCAGATACTGTACGATAAGCTAATGCGACTGGAAGAGCTGACCGTCTCTGGACCTGTGCCAGCCGCTTGCAGTAAACCTTCTTTGATAGCACGTGCGCATAAACCTCTGATCCGTACAATGGCACAGACTGGACAGCAGTAATCAACAATCAACGCTTACTTGATTTAGGACCAATAATTTAATACTAACCCCATGAGTATTTTCATTGAAACCCCATGAACATATACGTGCATTTTAAGTGAAAACGTCAAAGTTAACAAACTTGAAAACCTTTAATATTACTATCTGTAGAAAGATACTATGTCTTCCTTCATTTCAGTATTTATCAAAAAGTCCTTACACTTGTATCCCTAATAATATAGAAAGATCTGTTGTGAATATGACAGGACAAATGGACAAATTGAAAACCTTTAATATTCCTCATAAAACCACCTAAAATTAAAGTTTGTTTTACATTTAAACAGGAAACAAATTCGCATACCAGCAGCATTACTAACTTAGAGGTTTGAATAATAAAAGTGTTATTATTAAATTGTGGACCGGAGTTGCCCTTGTTGAAAGTTTTACGGGTCCAAAGGGAGGGGACATAAAAGCGCTGAGTGTTACGGGGACTTTGTTGGCGTCTGGGGAACGTGGGGGGAGGGGAGTCAGATGTTTAGGAAGTAGGAGTTTAGTCGACACAAGGGAGTTTATTGTTGTTATTCTTGCTTAAATAGGTTATGGTTTTATTAAATTTACTCTTTTTGTTCCAGAACAGAGTATTACTCGAATTTAATATTTATATTGGACGGTAGACCAATCCGAACGTTCGCTTCGCTCGCACAGTAATGTGTTGTAAGGAATATAATTTAAGATAGTGTAGCCTGTATGTTTGGTGGAAAGCTTTACTTATGGTTAAAAACATTGTAGTTTTAGATTTATAAAAAAAATTAAAACATGCATACTATTCATTTTTATTAATCTAATATATATAATAAAATAGCAAACCAACTTTTTGTCTGTACATTTTTACACCCTAATCTCAACAATGGCTGAATCAATATGGATTAGGTTTTCAGTGATATATTGATATATGCTTTGGCCAACATTTAGTGTTTGTGTAATTAAAACTAGGGGCTCTGCCCCTGGACGCTTCGCGTCCCAACCCCGCCTCGGCCTTCGGCCTCATATGGCTGCTTCGCTTCGCTCGCAGTTGGAAAACTCACTAAAGAATTTCGTTAATCTTTGGCTCGTTTGTACATAGGTTTGTAAAATTATGAAACATGGCTTAAATATATTAACAGTAATTACAAGATTAATTATAACCTCAAATACATGCTTTAGAAACGTGAGAGGCTTTCATTACGATTTTAGTCCTAGTTATACTATATTCTGTCAACTACAGTTTTGGAAACCAGGCTTAAATATAGTAAAAATTATTGCAGGATTAACATAACCTCAATACTATGTTTCAGAAATGAGCCAGGCCTATATTACAAAATTGACTATTCGAATTTATGACAAAATGAGTCCCAATTTATTCTAATTCCAACGTGCTAAAACATTATAAATTAGCTTGTTTTTTAACAGCAATTAAAAACTATTCAATAAACAGCTGATAAAACAGTATAAATTGGCTTGTTTATAAACAGCTGTTTTGATCGCTTTATTTACTATTTCCTTGTTATTTTGTAACCAACATGGCAACCCATATGACCCTATGTTAAACATTTTCAACTTTTAAATTAGATTTTCTCATAAAATTGCGTTTTTACACGAAATACAACTTTATGGGTGTACTTAAAAATCAAAACTACACCTAAATACAAAATTTCTTTGAATTCGTTAGAGCCGTTTTCGAGATCCGCGACAGATACAAAGATACAAAGATAGATATAAAGATAGATACAAGAATTGCTCATTTAAAGTAATAGGGTAGGTTTACCAATAAAAATATATGCTAATTTTAAAGTGACTCCCTCCCGCATATATAACTAACGGCGCTGTGTATGCGAAACCGTATGTATCAACATTGCATAAGCGCGCCTGAAAGTAATCGGGACAAAATTGTAGCTGAACTGTAGGAAGATACAATTCCCCATTTACAGATGAATATTGTATGCCCAATATTGTATATAGGGCACCATTACTGTAAATAATAACAACTAAAAAGATTTTAACTACCTTCTCGTCGAATGCAAACTCCTTTCTTCACCAGTACTGTTTTTGTAAATGTTAGCCTATCTTTTAAGTTGATACTTCATCCATTTCATCAGCATTGGTTCAGCGGTTCTTTAGATAAACATCTGAATTTATTGTTTGTATATTTAAGACGATTTTTTATAAGAAAGTTGTTTATGTTATTATATCCAATACTTAGAATACCTAATAGAATAGGATGCGTAGGTGACACATGTTTGCACGTTTGAAATAGCAGGCACACCTAGTAATAAATACATACAGAATACGTATTATTTGTAATGCATATTTATTAAATTAGATTGTTGGAAGAACTACCAGATTTCTTAAAACTTCCTTCGTAGAATCAAGTAATAAGTAGAATCAAGTATAAGGCGGAGTTGCCCTCTTTCCTCTATTCACGATGCAGAATAACATTTTGAAAAACTAGTGAAAAAATTATTTGTACGATTTTTGTCGAATAAAAAATAATGGATTTTGAATACACTCACGATCGTCATGACACAATTTGCATTCATAATGGGTGGAAGTGAGAAAGATTAAAAAAAGTTCTTCAATCAAAGCTGCTTAAAAATTATTATTTGGGCAGAGTGTAGTATTCTTATCTGTTATGCACAATTCAAAAACAAATTTTTAAAAAGAATTAACCAACAACTTTTTCCAGATTTTTTTTAACCTCTAGGTTTCAAAAATATATTTTTTTATTTGTTCAAACAATGAACAAACAATGTATTGTTCATTCACATATACATTTAATGTGTGCAAGTGAGAAAGAAACAGGCCTAAAGAAGTTCTTGAATAACAGCTGTTAGATATGAATGGTGATATAAAAACACAACTGATGTTGGATCTTAATAAATAGATTGTAAACAATACTCTCAAAAAGTAAAGTGAAAATCAACAGTGGGGTAGTAAATACGAAAATTAGCTTAAAGAGCGAGTAAAATTAAACATAAATAATAAATTCCCTATTCTGTAACTAGCTGAGCTTCGAACATACATAATAATGCAGCATTACAAACAAAATTATATTATTGGTATTTTGTATACGGTCGTGCAAAGTTGTGTTGTCTTGACACTTTTCCATCTTCCATCCGTTGAGGACGCCCTAACCATAATTATTTATACAAGACAATATAAGGTTTCTCGTACAAGTTTAGTCTTTGATTTCTTTCGCCTTAATGTCCAAAGGTGACACTTCACCCAGTGTTTTTAATTTTTTATGACAAAGATTCAGCCTTCACTCAATATCGCCCAATTAATCATTTAAATTAAATCACTAAATTAAAATCATTAATTTTGGCTCGTCTATTACATTAATTTAAAAAATATTATATAACGCAACACAGCACCTGTTTTCCGTTGTGAACACAATCACGTATTGCTCTCACGTATATCTGCAGTCAAGATATAGGTACACATTACGTGCGAGCTTTAATACTAATTACATCACAGATCAGATTTGAATCTCAAGTTTGGGAAACTATTTTTGTCCTTAAAACATTCTCTCACAGATGACGAGACCTGCACCAGCTGTTATTTCGTAGCTAAACATACGGTATACGCCAAAACAAACAGTGATGAAATGAAAGCAGCTGTGTTTGGTTTTAAGATCAGCTGATTGTTTCCAGCCCACTTAGCTTATTTTTATTTTATTTTTTGAGGTTAGTTAACTCTATAACGGTCTTACTACTCCGTAGAGCTTTATTTTCGCTCATACGGAACATGCCTTTCCGATAGTCTTAGTTTGATTCGACAGCTGTAGAGTTTCCAGAACGGTTTTACAGACAACCGCCAAATACCGTTGAGATAGGTGTTGCTGACAAGTGCCGAAGTGTTTGGTTCAGCGTGAAGACTGTATTCCGTCCAAAAACGG
>JAGFPH010009260.1:16572-29043 GCA_018207615.1 Philaenus spumarius
CCATTGTATTTGGATAACCTAATAGAACTCCGATCCAATGCAATATTTTGTTCCACTGGAAATTCGACGATAGTGGCGTTATCTATTGGGGAAACGATGGAAGCTGTGTGAAACACCAATCCTACCAATTATTTCTCCCTAGCGCTACCTCGCAGCGCGATCATGCACTATTTTCGCGACAACCTTTTTCTCGGCACACAGCCCCCGTATGCATGCATGATCTATTTTATTATTCATGATCTATGCTATTACTTTACTACAAAAAAAGTTTGGCATCCGACTGATTCACCCAAAAACAAACATTCCGTACCCATCCTACTCTCTTGAAATTTTACCACCTGACGCTTATTTGTTGGGAATGATGAGATAAAGTATCTTCCAAGAAAAGTCACCGACTGTAATTAGGGAGCTGAGTGAAGAAATATGTTCAAAACATGCATCAACTCCTTTTCACCATCATGTTTAAAGAGCGTTCACTTCAAGAACGCTACGAGAGTTGCCTAAAACTTAATTAAGGGTATAATACAACATAGAACACGAGTGTGTTAAAAAGTACAGTTTTCAGCTTCCTCTTACTTTGTATATTTCTCTAAAAATAAAATATTTTAAAACTTTCGGTACTGTTTGTTTTGGTACGAAATTTTACCAACACCGTTAGAACGGTTTTCGAGCACGGAAAATATATACATACAAACTGTGCTCATTTAATACAATATGAAATCAATTAAATGTTTTAATACACTTGTGGAACTAGTGAATGCATTTGAACTGTCCACTCGAACACCTGCCTGACGGAATAGACATTACAGTAAAGTATAATTCACTTTAAGCATCGGTACAGTTTTATACACAGTTGTTTTACCGCGATACAGCTTCCACAACAGCCACCGCGGGTCCACTAAGTGTTTGCCTCGGCTAATAACGGTTGCCATAGCAATGCCATGTTCAGTTTTAATTACGCATAAATTTATTCATTTATCTTGAAGTGGCGTAACTTAATCACGAGATGAAAGTACGGGTCACGTGACCCTTACACTACCTACACTGACACTGATATTCCGTTCAAAACGCGGGGGTTTGCATTTTATTTTAATTTAGAATGTGTTAAAATACCGCAAATTATTTTCACCGCTTTTTAGGGGAAATAACATCGTGAAATAAAAAATACGTAACTTAAAAGTTTTTTAAAACTATTTTTCTTTATAATTCAAATAAATAACCACTTCGGCCTAAAATATTGCTACCGATTTAAACAAAATGTACTTTAAATTGAAAATATTTCAATCCACAAAGAAGTTCAGGAGTATTTGAATCCCTAAAGAATTAAACTATTTTTTTAGTTGTACAATGACTGTTTATTCGAAATCTACTGCAAACAGTAATAAAACAAGCTTTATAGAACATTTCCCCTTTTCCGACACAGGGAGCCAGTCTTACCCCTTTTGAGTAACAGTAATTTTATCTCGATGTAATATTTTCTCACTAAAATTAAAAATCATTATTAACATAAGGTCATTTTATAAGTTATTTAAGATTGGTTATTAGATTATTGCAAAAAACCCTAAAAGGATTGTTTTTATTGTATTTTTAGGCGAGACAAAAACACAAACATTTTAGTTTTACAAACATAACGAAAGTTGTCTCTATTCGTGGTATGAACTGAACAATGTCTCTTCGCGTTTTGATTGGACTATGGCAGCTAGGTAAGAATATCTTCTCTTTCTAACTAGCTCTCTCCTTCTTTTTCTTTTCCTATTTCTTTCGCTACGTCACTCTTACTCGCTCTCTTGTTCTGTCATGCTCAAAGAGATTAAAATGGGGTAACTACCCCCTTATACATTAAATATAAATTGCTTTAATATATAATAAAAAAATATTCTACCGATTTCACTAAAAATTTCACAATTTACAAAATATTAGAACCAGGATTGTTTAGAGAATATGGTCACTACAATCAAATAGATTCAAATGGGGTAGCTACCCCTATACAATAACAATCAATTGTAATAACTTCCTACAAGCTATAAAGCTAAATTTTTGTAATGTGATGATTAAGTAATCTAATAAACCACTTGCAATTCGATTACTTGAGTCAAAGTAATGAAATGCGATAACTTTCCTTAAAATTAAATAATAATTATGTTAAATTATCTTATTAATTAGTTTAGAGATAAATAGATATTTCAATAATATGTGATTGGATTACCCAAAACTGTATGTATAGCCCAGTCGGTATAGGTTACAACTACCAGTAATTTGCAATACGGCTAATTTTTTTTATAAGTACATTAAAGTATGTAGATTAACATAAAAAAAAGTTTACCAGTCTATCGATTTCCCAAAGTCGAAAAAAAAATCGATTATCATTTTTTTTTCGATTATCCTTAATATTTCGAGCTGGGATGAAGATAGAGGAAAATAAAAATACCACCGTGTAGGGGAGGTATTTTTCAACAAAAAAGGTCATATATATTTATTTCGTCCGAGCAATGGTTTGTCTGGAAAAAATTCGATAATGCAGGTATGTATTTTGCAGCCGGGGAAATCACTAAAAGGGGACATCTTATTCATATATGAAGCGTTGGCTCATTCTAAATCGGCCGAATTTTAATATATCAAATTGAAACTCGGTATAGGAGTTAAAATATATATTTTAAACATTTATGCTGAGTCTCAGCTTGTTATCTTGAAAATTACCCGATCTAGGAGTCGATTTCGATTATCGATTTTAAGAGTACCGGACCCACCAATTCATTTTAAACAGCTCCAGTTTAGAAACTTTTTGGAATATCAACATCAAATTTGTTTTACAAGTTGAGTACACCAGTATAAATATTCTTAGTAAGTATGAACGATTTTTTTCTTGTTATTTTTAAAAACGAGGAGCTTGAAAATAGTCTTCCGTTTTACCTATCTCGTTTTAACTATAACACTTTTGGATTCAACGACTCCATTTTCGACATTTTTGAACATATCGATTTAAAAATTGGTACAGAAGTTAAAAATACAATTGTTTTTGCTACTTATTTTAAAAACTATATTTAAAAAAATGACTAATCTGCAGCTGCTCAACTCAAGCGTTTTGATGAAAAATCTAAAAAGGTCTAAAATTATACTTTTTTAATTTACTTGTGCTTTTAAAAGAAAATAATGAAAAAGGTTTATACTCCTTGAACTTGTTTGAATATATATATTTAACTTGTAAAAAAACTTTCAGGTTGATATTTTGAAAATTTTCTAAACTGGAGCTGTTTAAAATGAATTGGTGGGTCCGGTACTCCTAAAATCGAGAAACCCATTAATGAGTCAAGTGGCTCTAGATCGGGTAATTTTCAAGATAACAAGCTGAGACTCAGCATAAATGTTTAAAATATATATTTTAACTCCTATGTCAAGTTTCAATTAGATATATTAAAATTCGGTCGATTTAGAATGAGCCAACGCTTCATATATGAATAAGATGTCCCCTTTTAGTGATTTCCCCGGCTGCAAAATACATACCTGCATTATCGAATTTTTTCCAGACAAACCATTGCTCGGACGAAATAAATACATATGACCTTTTTTGTTGAAAAATACCTCCCCTACACGGTGGTATTTTTTATTTTCCTCTATCTTCATCCCAGCTCGAAATATTAAGGATAATCGAAAAAGAAATGATAATCGATTTCTTTTCGACTTTGGGAAATCGATAGACTGGTAAACTTTTTTTTATGCTAATCTACATACTTTAATGTACTTATAAAAAAAAATTCAGCCGTATTGCAAATTACTGGTACTTTTGGTCTAAATTGACCTTTACCGACTGGCCTAGTAGGCCTAGGCCTAATTTCTATATAACCTAAATATATAGTAAGGACACTATGAAAGAACTTAACTTCATATGGGCTAGTAAACAAATCAGTATTTAATGGTGAATATAGATCCAAATGTTCAAAATGTCAATACACACAATAATTTGGTTTTTAAAATAATACAAATGTTTTGGTTGATTTGCCTCAGGCAACTCTAATATCTACGAGGTGTGAAATTCTTGGGACTCAGACAAACTTGAAGTCATATTTGAATATTAATTTAATCATTAATTAAGTTTCATTAGGAACAGGCAAAGAATTATTAGTTGGATCTTATAAGTTCAAAATTCAAAATCAGTTAGTCCAATTAAAATAATTAAAATGTTTCTTTCAACAATTATGATAAATAAATAGCATAGTTCATAAAATAGTTCAAATCTTGATGGTACATAGAAAGATATCACCAAAAACCAAAAATGTTTTGATCCATGATTTCTTCCTTCAGCGTTGAAACCTCAACATTGTTTCAAAATTCCTTAATATAGTGACACTTTCGATGGCTCTTGATATTTTATAATTTATGGCGATAGGGCAGGAACACTTTTAATTTAACTGTTCATCCATACATTTAAATATTTTTTTAAAACCATTAATCTTACAGTTCCCTCCATCTTGAAAATCATTGTTGCTAGTTTTGGAGTACACATCACTTGAACAAAACTTTTCAGCTGTTTTTTTATTTTATTTTATTATAATAATAATTATTTTTGATACACAACACAATCCTCCACTACACACTTGATACCATTTATTTGTTTGCCAAAGAAGTGTTGAAATTTTTAGTATATGTATTTTATTGACCGAGCGTAAGCGAGGTCTCCGTTTTAACTCGACCGTTCGGCATTTCGTCTGTGTGTCTGTATGTCTGTGTGTCTCTGTGTCTGTCTGTCTCACGATTACGGCCAAACGCCTTGAACGATTTTGATGATTTTTTGCATGAATGTTCCTTATTCCTAGGCCGAGCCATGTATATACATACGGTTTTTAACATTTTTCATTTTTAACCCCTTAAATAAAATAAAAATGGCGGCCGGACCGTTTCTCTCAGTGTAAGCTTTTTTCCAAAGCCAGTTTGTGGCTTAACCGTAAGTCGAATTTAAAAACTAATAACATTTTGCCAGTAGCAAATTAAATTTTAAACAAAATTGTATTCTTGATTTTTTTCCTTAGCTGTAACGTTAAGCTCACAAAATGGCCGTAAACTTCGAATTTGTTAAAAATCGTCCAAGTTTTTGTATTTCAACCATGTTTTATACGTTTATTTTAAACCAATTAAAAGGTGTTCCATAGTTTTTTGCAGATAAAGGTTTAAAGAATTCATATATTCCAGTAAAAAAATTATTGATGTAAAATTAAGAAAGTTATTAGCTCAAGAAACAATCACGTTCAGTAACGAAAGGAAAATGTTTAACTTTAGGCCTACATAAAAAGTAGTAAAAATTATTGTAATTTTTTTCATAAGTGTAAATAAGTTTCGTAAATATAATTGTATAGATATATTTATCAATTTCAAATTTCTTATTTTGAAAATACTGTACACCAGTTTTTATGTTCCTACTACAAGACTGCTAACAAAACTAGGCCTGTTTTGAACAGTAATTTAGGAATATATCATTTGCCCAAAAATGACATATTATTATAAGAAAGTTTAGAGGATAAATCAAAGAATTGAACTGTACACCTGTAAATTTCATAAAAGTATTTGACTTAGCTTTACTTGAATTACAAAATGAGGCGAAACAAATGAATCCTCGCGGCGATAAAGGACATACAAAAAATGACCGTAGGACACCGTGGGAAGTGTTGGTACATGGGTTGAGATCATTATCACGACGTTTTAACATCGTTTGTTTTCATTATTTCTAATATTGGAATATGATATGAAACTTAAGTTAACTTATGATACATTGTTAAGTTTGAGTTATTGAATTAAGTATGTAAATATTTAATTGTATGTTGTCCCTCTATAACGCGATATTTTTAGCTATCTTAAGCATTATTAACCAAAACAAAACACAATGCCTCTAAAAGAAAATCTTTAGCAGTTAAAGCTCAAGAAAATAAATAAAAACGGGAACTAGAAATCCCGGGAATCGCGGGAATTGTAAATAATGTTTCATTGGCTAAACCTTGTGCTTACTTCCTTACTGGCACACTATTTTTAACCTAAGCTCAAAACCACATTTGTTATTTCAACGAGCGAGGTCTACTTTTCACAGAACTACTAGTTAATTATATTATGAATTATTGCAACTGTTATTTTCTGACTACCATACAAAGTAATATTTACAGTCAAATAAGAGGCTTTTTATTAAATACTCAATTATGGTTGTGCTTGAGAGACATATGTATGGGATAACTATATAACATAAAAATATGATAAATTAATGTGTATAATGTTATGAAATCTTACAATTAAAATGGGATAGCAACCCAAATAAAATAATGTAATATAAATAATAATTTAAAAAAAATGAAGTAAAATATTTACATTAACCACCCATGTTTAAAACGCCCTCTATCGCCTTCCCTGAACTGAGACAGCCTGTAAGAATATATCGGAGAAATAATCAGTTATTAACAAAAGTTTTGACAACAGTTAATTTAACATAGAACGCATGGTTAGAGTGAACTCCTTTAAGGTTTGAAACATGTTTGAGAACATTTACTTTTTCATACCTATTTAGTTTAAGAGGGTGGAAGTAGAGCAAACGGTGGTTAGATCACGTCAAAACTAACGTTTTATTTAGCAGAGATGTTTTGCTACAATATATTGTTTGTATATATATACTTTCCACTTACACAATTGTTAAAATTCATATGTATAAATTAGTTTTCTGACGAATTATTAAATAACAATTACGAAGTAGCTTACCTCAATGTTAAAAATGTGTGAATCTTATAATTTCTAATATAAAAACTAGACTCTCGAATTCAGCCTGTATTGTGGACAATTCTATGGGTTCTTCAATGCAAATAATACAGCCCTATGCACACCATTGTGTGTTACAGCTACTGTAGTAATGATTTGTCATGTTGGCAATACTTAATTTGTCACCTCTGTCGCCTCACAATGAGGGTATTACATATAATGGTAACAATGGAATACCGTCTAATATGCGACGAGATATCACAGAAGGTCTACGCTTAAGGCATTATGCAGTATATTGTTTGTATCTGTCCAAGGCTCGTGATTATTGTGAATAATGATCCCCTCGCAGTTTTCTCGTGTAATTATAGTAAAGTAACCTTCACAATGTGCAATAATAATAAATCACCCAAGCCACAAGTACAGTACTGGACAAAAATAACGCTGTAAACAAAATCCAGTAGATTTATATGACTTATTTTAGTACGATGTATATTCCAGACAATTTAGAACTACAATAAACAAGTCCAAGAAAAATAGTCGTAGAAATATTCAAATTTTGAAATAATTTTTATCAGGCTGAAATTGTTCGTACATATTGGTCATTGTGGCTCTAAATAATGTAAGGTTAGCCCGTACTTAAATAGGACTGAGTAAAGTCGTTGCTATAAATGATTTAAATTAATATTAAAAGTTTGTGAGTAATTTGAAAGATACATATAGGGATATTTATTATTAGCGAATTTCCATAGGAAAAATGAGCTATTGCAGTGGTACTTATGGTAAGACCCAAGGTCGGGAGTAGAAAATGAACACCGATCATGGTCTCCAGAATACGTTTTGGGGTGTCATTAAAAATCATATATATATAAATGTATGTATATATGTATATATGTGTTCGAACTCTAGCAGCCGCATTTTAAGTCCGATTTGGTTCAAATTTGGTACACATGTTGGTTGTCTACGTCGCTAGGACGAGTTCTTTAGCCAAAAAATTCAACAATCGGAAGCACGTTTTTTGACCGGAAGTAACTATATTTTTTGAGATTTTTCGTACGAGAATGAACTTGCTTTTGAGGTTTTTCTACACATATAAATGTAGGATGTTATTTTGCATATTTTGTTTTTTTACGCGACCTTATAGCTCCCTTGGTTCCCCCAAAATCGATCGAAACGTAAAATACCATAGAAGTACCCGGTTCAAAGCCATGTGGTGGATTCTACCGTGGGGTTGGCGTGCGAAGCACGCAATGCACTGTGTATTGAAGACACTCAAAACACGGGGGTTGGCGTGCGAACCACACAATGCCTTGTGTATTGAATATACTCCCAATATGCGGAATGGCGTCCGAACCATTTTCCCAATACACTTATTTACCAAATAGTTGGTTGAAACCCTAAAACATAGGCCTATAAACTTATTTTGGAAATTTGCTCAACTCACGCCAGCGGTTCAGCTGCGTGGTCGAATTATAATTCTTTGCAATTATATAAAGACATATCTGCAAATGTATAGTAAATGTAATCGTGGTTTGGCCTTGCATTCCGCTACAAATCCACAACCCTCCCTAGAAGTTGTATGGTATGGTAGTTCTTCATCCCCTATCGATGAAGACGGTTTTGGTTTTGAACTGCAGAGGTTTTTTCGGAGATATGAGTGTGAAAAGAGCTCATCTCACCAATGCTTGTTCCTGTATGTTCTATGATATTCCAGACTGAATTTTCTAAAATATTCGAGAATATTCTAGAATGTTATAGAATCTTCCAGAATGTTCTAGAATGTTCGAGACGATTCCGAACCGTCGAAGAAGGGACTTCAAGAATGTTCTAAAATGTTCTTAAAACTGGAAACGGGTTAAGAAGGTAGAGAACTAAAACGTGATACATATTACCCTTAAGTTATATATAGGAGAAAAAACATTTGAGTTAGATTATTTTCGTTTAAAGTGTAAAATCATGTTCGCAGAAAATTTAGGTAAAATGTATTAATACAAGAAATGCGCCTCGTTTTGGTTCTGTATCGTACTAACCCATAGCTGATCATGTATGTAAGCATAAATGGGAAAAATTATTGATTTGGACGAAACTCACTATCCTTTTTTTGTCAGTGAACTCTCAATATTTATCCGACATTTCTTTCGTTCATTTATTCATATCTGCGAGCGAAGCTGCTGGTACTCCGGCTAAAAAAACTTTACTTAAAGGTCAACTCGATGGAAAGTTAGGTAGTTTCAGGGGAAGAAGGCACAAGGATGTCCATGGTAGCTCTAATTAATTAGTTTATTTTGAAGACTACTTGATTTTTTATACGTGTGAGTGGTTGGATCCGTCAGAAGATAATGGATAGACGTGATGAGTGATGGTAGATTAGAAGGTGGTTTACTACATTAAAGTGAAACTAAACCATATCAAAGGATATGGGTTTAAAATAATTGAGTTCTCCATTAAATGAAGGTGTTTTATATCCCTCGGTTGTCTTGTAGATGAAGGTCCCGAGTTCAATCCCCAGATGGAACTCCAGAGTGCACTCAACGATATGAGATGAGCAAAGGTAGCTAGCGATCCTGGTAGCGAAAGTTAGAACTGCGGCTAAGGAATCGTGTAACGCTAACCACGTCCTCTATAAAATCAGCTATCTATCAGGCCCTCAGTAGACTATTGCGTCAAAGAGTTTTTCTACGAAGTAAAAGAGTCTAGTCTTTCTAACTGAAACTGAAACTGCTATTGTTTGTAACTCGAAACAGTGGTTTTGAGTAAACATAGAGTGGCAGGTACAATCCACCTTATATAAATATAATAATAGTTAGATCTGTAATAGTGTAATTCTGGATCTACATTGATAGTGGTCGTGCTATATGGCTTGCACACAAAGAATATGCTGACGTCGGAGTTAAAGGGAGAGGAGCTAGCTAGAGGCTAGAGGTTGGAAAATGATTTAGTTTTTTAAGGTACGGCTACACTTGTCGGATTCGGTCCGGTCCGGTTTGCGCCGAATTTTATGTGAAGTGGCTACACTTATACGAAAATTCGGAAGGATGCGCCCTCATTCCACCAACGTCATTCCGAGTATAGGACATGGACGAGCAGTGTTCTTCATGTACGAGATCTAGTAGTTCGGATGAAAAATTCCTTCTCCTGAGCCTAAAATATGAGGAGAAGGCAAGACGTTCAACATGGGTTCCCATTAACAAAAGAAAAAGAAAAAAAACATTGGGTGTGTTTAAGACCACACGTTGGAAGTGATTACTTCTATGACCGATATATATTTTTATCAGTATTAATATTAGAGGAGAATAAAGGTCAACAAATTACAAAAGTCAGTATATGTATAGTCAAAAAATATTATATCATATTTTGAAATTGTATAATTATAATATAATAATATAATATAGTAATATTATTATAATTATAATATTATTATGTAATAATATTATAATTATAATAAGTACTAGCTGGAAGCCGATCTACGATCTGGTTATGATCCCATCAGCTAAACTCTAGCTTTGTTTTATATCCCCGATAAAACAAATTATAAAATTACGGTATCTTTAAAGATTATTTTATTAAAATAGTTTAATAAATATGTTTAATTGATATGTTTTTATCGATTGAATATTAAAAAAAAAATTTGTTTTATTTTTTTTATTTTGAAGTATATATTAGGTATGTAAGTAATAAACATACTCAATGTACAGTATTAAACATCATGGAAACTGCTAAGTATGTTAGGTTTGTGTTTAAATATTGTAAATGTATTTAAACATTGTTGTTTGTTTATAGTTTAACGTACCCTAAATGAGTGGAAATACCATATAGGATTTTTTTAGGTTAGGCCTATAACATTTCACAACTTAATTAATAAAGGGTAAGTTTTAGAAGCTGTTGTTGTTTAACGTCTGTGTTATATGATATTTATTAGTTGCTATGGTAACTACTGATACACATTAGGCCTACCACACAACTTTAAAGGAAACATCTGATTATGGTACTGGCATTAAAAACATTTATGCATCAGCTGTGCTGTGTATTTTAAATGGACAAATTATGCATCAGCTGTGCTGTGTATTTTAAATGGACAAATTTTACTTTTTAATTTGAGAAAAAGATGTAGAAAACGAGTTTTCCGGTAATTTTCAATAAGTCCAACTGACTTTTTGGGTAACAAATAACTTATGTACCAAATTACAAGGGAATCCTTAGAGCCGTTTTCGAAATTAAATTCTGCAAAAATATACAATTATTGCTCATTTAATAATATAAGATGTGAAAAATAGTGATCATTATAATGTAAGTACAGTAGTATTTATTTAGTGACTAATGATTTGAGTGAGGTATTAATGTATGCACTCTACATAGAATTCTAAGAATAATTCAATATGTAAGGCATAATTATTATAATAATTATTATAATGTTACAGTAACTATTATAATATATTACGTATCGCCTATTCCTTCTCCACGCGCGAACTTGTCTATATATACTATTAGCTGACAGGTACCTACAGCAAATGTTACATCTTAAAGTATTTTAGCTGATTCTGTGTGTATTTTGAGACAGTGTATTTTTTTGCCTATGTGCTTTTACGAGATTTGTATTAGAAAAACGCTTTCGTCTTTTTTTTCTCGTTTTTTAGTATTTGTTCTGGATGTGACCGAACTGTATCAGATGATGATGTACACTGTTCTGATAGGGTTAGAATTTAAGAAATTTGGAGACCATCGTCTGAAACCTGGGATGGGAAACTGACTGTATTTCCTCCACACTAATATCCATTAAGTTGTCAGATAAAGAAGGTGTGAGAGGAATGAGAACATCAAAGTGGCCTCTCGTCAGTTCCCCAGTAAACATTAGCCTCTCTACTCCCTCAATCGGTTCGCCAAAACTCTCCCACAACAAATAATCATCTCTGTACACCTGAAATTCATAAATATATTTCGGATGCTGCTTGAATTTCACAGGAGGTTCCAAAAGAAACCGGTTTGCTCATATCCGCGATATATTCTTTTTTTGTTGAATAAATATCTCCTGTTACTTTTAAAGTATATGGTTTGAACCTGCGCCAATTGTTTGAAACATGACTAACAACTCTGGTCCTCACCTCAAACCCCAGTGAATCTTGTACAGTTAAAGCCAAAGAGTAGAATAAGCATTGGCCATCTGGCCTAGAAGAAACTACTCTGTGAGGAATAGATACTCCATTAACGTGTATGACCTCCATTGTTGTAATATGAAGCAAAATTGTATATTTAAGTGAGTAATACTGTAATAAGTTACAGTAAAGTAAAACAATGTAAAATATCACTTTGTCAAATTGTACAAAATCAATCTTCTTTACAAAACTTAAAACGCACAAATATAATAATTATCCCTTACATATTGAATTATTCTTACAATTCTATGTAGAGTGCATACACTAATACCTCACACAAAATCATTAGTCACTAAATAAATAATGCTTACATTAAAATGGTCACTATTTATCGCATACTTATTATAATATATTAATGGAATAGTAATTATAATAACGTATTATATACTATGTATCGTATATCCCCTCTCCAAGCGCTTACTTGTCTATATATACTATGTATCGCCTATTCCCTCTTCACGCTCTGACTTGTGTCTACGCAAAATGTTTGAGTGACGCGAGATTTCAGAAACATAGTCAAGCGAAAGTGCCCAATGGGCCAATAGAAGTTGTCACTTCAAAAAAGAAAGGTAAGTGAAGAAGAAACGTAAAAAAGCGC
>JAGFPH010009261.1:0-19434 GCA_018207615.1 Philaenus spumarius
TAAAATATATAATCGTAGCTAGGGATGTTACAATTTATTATTATTAATAAAGATAAATATTCAGTACGAGATTGTTAGTAAAATATATAATCATAGCTAGGGATGTTACAATTAATTATAAACAAAACAAAGTTAGTTATTTATCTCCTCCCCTTTGAAATTAGTATGTTAAACTGGAAATTTTAGCTTCAATGATAGAGAATGTAAATAGTCATAAATCTACTCCGAAAACACTTAAGCTTCCTCAAAATGTATTATGGGTATTTCAAAGGAAACGCAAGTGACTGTTCATATTATAGATCAATTTATATAACAAAATAATACAATTAACTAGACAACAACATTACATTTTAAGAACATCTAAACTCTTTGAGTAATTAAATTTCATCAAATATTTTTCTTATCAGAAGGTTATTGACATTTTGTACAAAAACTGCATTACTATCGGTGTATCGTTGTTTAATTACCCCTAAATTGAGCTATCCTATTATAATTTGGGGCAACTTAAATTCTAATATCCAAAACCTATTTATTTTACAAAAACAGAAATCCATTCGAGCAGGAAAAAAGGCAAAATTATTCTTGCAAGACTATCTTTAAATGAAACTAATTATTAACCCTTACATCTATTTATATTTATATTTATATCTATTTTGTTCCAAAAAATATTTTGAATATTTAAAAGAATACTTCAATATAAAAATTTTGAAGAATACAAATAAAGTGGCCATACCAAATCACAAAATATTAAATAATACAAGACATACCATTTAAAGTATGAAAACCTTTTTTAGCCATTTACCAACAAGTTCAAAAGGAAAGGGTTCAAGACATTGTTAAAAACTAAGACTTACTACAATTTAAAAGAGTTTTTGAGTGAAAGAAGAAGAGCTTGTCATCACTTCTATTATATAAGTGTTAGTTATTACTAGACTTACTTATTTTGTTTTTTATTTCCTGTTGTTCATGCTTTATGCAATTTAATTTGTCCAGCAATAAACAAATTATTACATGGCAGTTTTAATTTTAAAAGTTCCTAATTACTAATTTTCTATATAGGTTATTAAAAAAAAAAGGAAGGGCATTATGAGTGAAGATATACAAGCTGGTTTCTTTGGAGATCAAACAAGGAGTTTAAATTAAAGAAAAGCACACAACTAAGTTCATTTAGCCATACAGAAATACATTTTTCCCAGAAAATTATGAAAGATTTCTAAGAAAATATAATTAAAAACACTTTTAAAAATTGATAGTTGCTTAAAATGTCCTTTTATGTAGGTTTGACACCGGCAGCCGAATAGTCGAGATATACACCTGTTCGACTTGCCAACACTGCCGGCAGCTAAATGTACCTATACCAAACACATATGGCAGCCAAAAGGGACCTATATTCACGCTGCGCTGAATCGCCGCAATCTTGCTGCTGCCAAATAGCACCAATATTGAAACATGATCTTAAAGGAGTCATAAATTAATAAAAATATAATATAGTGATCCGTAGAAGTTCACAATCAATTTAGCAAGTTAAAACATGGATATACTCTTCTCTAAAGGGTGGCAGCCAAATGGCTTACTTTTTGACGGCCGCCAAATAGATAGGTGTATTTATATATATATATATATATATATATATATATATAAGCCAAATACCACTCACTGACTGAACACTTAAAAAGAATACAATTACGTTAAACAGACTGAAAATACCAACCACCACGGGCAACGCCGTACGGGTCAGCTAGTTAAAATATAAACATAATATTACGTAACTAATGAGTTATTAAGTATGTTTGTTTGCTTGCTCAGACTCAGAAAAAAGTGCAGAGATGAATATTATAAAAGTAGTGGACACCCTATTCACATTTTCTTGTTTATTAATGCAAATTGCTCAGGAATAGTTTGGCGATACCAAACAAATGTACCTATCGATTTTCAAAAACTACCAAAATCGCATAACCTCAATTAGTGCTTTTTCTTTGATTGTAGGTTTTGTTTATAATTTAAGAACTTCATTTCTTGCACTCACAAGTAACAACATGCCATTGTTGTAACTGCAGATAACATATTTTTGCTATGGGGATGTAAATAACAAATCTAAAAGTTTCAGTAAACAATTTATTTTGCTCCTACAAATTGTTAAGCAACAGAATACAGTATAAATTTTATAGAACTGAAATACTAAAATGAGTTTCTTGCTTTCAGCAAAGCAAACTCATTAATTATTTAGTTAAAATCAAGTTTTGAAGTGATCACTTTTTCTTTTGGACATGATATCTAAGTTTGATAATCTTTTTCACTCATATATACTTAAACGAAAATAGTTTTTGATGATCTTCAGCTTGCTGAAACTACGCTCGCAAGATGCAACACTGACTTACATTGTAAAAAATATCCTCAATTCTATTTCGATATTTGGATAGGCATCTATTATGCTTGGTTTACACTATGTGTAGTACTTGTCGCTCGCACTAATACTACATGTGTGAACAGTAGTGAATAGTACTGAGTATTAGTAAAACCAGGAGTGCGATTGAATAGGAACCTGTTTTATTTACTAACGACAAGTAGCTACCCCCTCCACAACTCTACTCCACTCGCGGTTGCACTCGCAATGTGTGACCGCCTAATGATAGGCCTAGTATTAGTGTTTAGTAGAAGTGATCAAAAAATATTTGTGTTACCACGTGTGTGAGTCCTGTGATAATATAATATAATTTTGTGTTTAATTAGTTTATTGAGTTCATTAAGTTTAATAGATTAAGTTTTATATATGACCAAAATGTCAGAAAAGTGAAATGAAGAAACAACAATTTAATTTATTCAGGAGTTTAAACAATATGCTCCTGAAAAAAAACATATAGAATCCAAAACATGTTTCATATAAAAACGACATACCGGGAAGCATCTTTTCAGAAAATTGTGGACGCAATGGCTAAATCTGGTTTTAATATAGCTGAAGCAAAAACTAAGTTTTAATTCAAGATCTTGAATAGCCCAACCGAATTACCATGTGATCTCTTTGAAGTAGCCATTTCTTAGTCCATATTAGTTTTTGTCTTTTGTTTAATTCGATTTCCAGTTCATCAATTAAACTGAATTATTCTGTTTGAATAATGTTAAAAACTTTGTTTAATAATACAATGACGGTTCATTTCATTTACACCTATTCTCTATACCGCAAACTGTAAATTAATTAGGTACGTAATCAATTAATAATTCACTACATTTGAAAATTGTGTAATTTAACCAGACACGAATGAACGTCTGTGTCTAGTGCAAGTGACAAATACCAGTGTGTGTGACAAGTACAAATGACAAGTACTAAGCATAGTGTAAACCAGGCATTAATCCAAACTTTGAAATGACTTGCAAAACATCCAAATGGAAAGCCTTGTCAATGTCCTTCACCAGCTCTTTCGCATGAAACTTTAAAGCAGCTACTTCGTTTATGAACTCAACTGTATCGTCTCTACTGTAGACGGCACCAAAATCAGATGCACACTTTTCAAAAAAACAAATTTTCAAAAAGTTCCAAATTTGCTGCTGTCAACTTGAATGGGAAGGTGAGGGAGGGATAGAGGGTAAAGGCAATGAATACTTAAATAAAGGTTTGTAAAGGTTACTTTGGGGCTGACGCTGGCTTAACACATCGCCCATCAGGTATATTGCAGTTAAAGTCTAGATTTTTACGTATATGGTTGCTTTTAGTTGGTAGACAATCGACATAATATTATAGATAGTTCAAGTGCAGTAATTTTTAATAACCTGAAAGATTTCTTCCATCAACGTGGGATTTATTGCTTGATAAATTGCTCCAGTGTAAAAAAGGGGAATTTTGCATGGTTTATTTTGCTCAATACGCCCTTGGTACATCTCGCCACGGCCCTTTTTTATTACCTGCAAGACAAGACCAAACAGCAGCTCAACTGATTGTTGATAACACAATATTATAATAATTATGCTTACTTAGTGTGGCATGTGTTTAACTAAAAATCTGTGATGGTTTTGAGAGTAGGCCTGAGATACTCAAAAATAATGATAATATAATGAATACAGTACAGTAATAATTATTATAAAACTTAATTGAAATGCTGAAATGGAAATATCTATCTTTTCTATTCTTGTTTGTTGGTGTTGTGTTGAAATGTATTCTATTTAAATGTATGGTTATTTGACTTATTTAAATGAACTGGTTGTAATACCTATTTTAAAAGGGATTAAAATTTGCCAGTTGAAATAAAACCTACAAACAGTTCAATAAAATAAAAACTAAACATAGGCTCTGCAAACTTTAAACTCAGCTGCTTGACTGTAGTTGTAATTTTTCACTTTCAGCTTATGGTTTCAACTATTCTTCACCGCTGTATTTGACTTCAGTAATTTTATGTCTAGGGATAGAAATAACCAAATGGTAAAATTTCACAATTATAATTTATTAATGAGCAACATATGTTTCACCGTTAGGCATCATCAGGCTACTAAATTGAAATACAGCAAGTATCTTAAAACTAACATACAAACAAAAATAGAAGGAGTGGGAGTGACAATGGAAATGACCAGGGAGGGCAATGGAATGTGGCTAGTCCACATGATTTTACTTTAAATTTTATGTCTAAATTGTTTTTAAATTTGTATGAATGTTTCTTTTTGCAGTGATCTAGCCATTTGTCATACCGAACAATAGAATTGTACATTAATTCCTGATGCTTATATTTAAATGGCTTCTGTTTCTTCGGCATGGTGGAGGTCGTATAATTTCAATTATTCAATATTAATAAATGTAAGATGCAAAGAAAACAAATACTCTTCACTATACTAATTATTGTAGGCGTTGAATTAAAATTCAATATTAGTTATTTTCACAATAGAGATGTAATGTCTAACACTACGCTTGAAATTTGTAGGGTGTGAAAAGTTTGACTCCTCGACTGCACAGGTTGTGATAGGAGAGGGTGTCTCTATACAACGGGAACAGGTGTGCAGAGCTTATGTCTCTGTTAATTGCCAAGTTTGACTTCAACTTTCCAACTTGCACGATGGGTTAATGTATGTGGCGGGTAAACGACCTTGAATTAGTCTATTTTAATTTCTACAGGTAATGGTTGTAATATAGAAAGTTAAACAGTGACTGCGCTTTTACTCTCCACTTACAAACTATACATTTTAATTTAATGTACTCTGCTTCTACTTTGTGTGTTTTCTCAACACTTTTCGAACCCTCCCCCCCCAAAAAAAATCCCAATGACGCAGTCTGCATCATAACTCCCTCCCCCCTGTGGGCACCCCTGCCTCCAAGATTAAACGTCAATAACTATTTACACTTTCTTCAACAATTACATGGAAGATGTGCCCCTAGTTACCACATAAAGTATATGGTTTATGCACAATGGCCCACCTCCTCACTTCACCTTGGGTTGTACGAAGTTACTTAGACACACAAACTAGGAATCAGTGGATAGGTCGTGGTGGTCCCATAGCTTTGCCTCACCAGATCACCAGATTTTAACCCCATAGATTTTTTTGTTTGGGGACATTTAAAATCCATTGTGTATTCAAGCTCGGTAGACATCATTGAACAGTAGATAGAGCAGATTTAAGATGGGTATTGCAGGATTAGAGCTATGCCTGGAGTGTTAGAGTGAGTACAGCAGTCTATGGGCTGACAACTATAGCAGTGCATTGTCTCCAATGGAGGTCAAATCAAACATTTAATTTAATGTGAAAGGTTCCTACCACTGTTCTAATGTTTGAATATTGTTTTAATGTACAAATCTATTGATTTTTATTATGATTAATAACAATCGTAAAATTTTAAGAAATCGTAACTACTTTATTTGACAACCGATTCCAATAAATAGAAAATTGCTACTGAAAATACAAGACGGCACTTGGTGCAGTTACTTTTATTGCTATTTTGATAAAATTTTCTAGTTTTATACATTTTTAGCATTATTGAAGCGTATTATCACTTACCATTTTGAAATGGTTAAAAGCCACATTTGAATTTTTATGTATTTTAGAGCAATGGATTTTATCTTATTTATTAAAACTGTCTAAGGTTTATAAAATTATGGTTTTATACTAATTTTGGTTGTTGTAGACAATTACCAAGAAATTATGTTTTTAATTTTATCCATAACTCAGTTATCTTCTGACTACAGAAATGACAAAAAAGTATTTTGTCTGTCGTTAAAAAAGAAAAATATTTTGTCTTTTGTTAATTTTTTGTAAAGTTAACTGTTTTCAAGATATTCCACGTTAAAAATTTGTAATGGCCGCCATTTTGAAAAATATAAAAATAAATTCTTTGTGTTTTGTACACTTGTAAATCGTAACATACAAAATGCTTATTCCAAATTTGAACTCAATATCTCCTCTATTCCTAGAGTTATAGTGAGTTTTTTTTTTAAACAAAATGGCAGATAGCAACTAAACAAAGCCGAATTCGAAAAAAAGTTACTGAACATTATTTATTTATTTCAATGAATACAATCCGATCCTGTATAGCTCACTAAGGTTTTTAGGAACAGCCTGTATATATGTATATTTATGTTGTTGTGGAGAAGCATGCAATTTCTTCGGCCGCTGTATCCAAGAGACATCCTTTTGAAATTCTATTTAGTTCTGTTCTAGAAAAAATAAAGTCTATTATTTTATTTTTATTTATTTTTTTTTTTTTTAAACTTTCAGACTTCAATATATATCTGGAACAACTCTTCATTCTATTTAATTTCAAGAACCTGTGTAATCATTATTTTAAAATTTCGGCTGTAAAAGTGTTTTTTCAAATTATATTTGAAAGATTTTTTCTTTGGTTTATTTTGGTAAGTGGGTTTATTTCCTTAATCTTTGTACTCGCGTACCTTTTGTTTTGTTGACCATTTTTAAGAAAGCCACCTATGGTACGTGGACTACAGCGAGACCCAGTTGTGCTGTGGACCTGACGCATTCCTAGACTAGCTTTGACCTGAACTCATACAAGCTCAGAGCTTTCAAAGCTGCCTGGCTGTCTGAATGTATGCATATTGCTTTATTCGTGTGTCCGAGTCTGAGGTTTTCTCTAACACATTCCAATAAAGCTTTAACTTCTGTTTGGAATACTGATGGGTGTTTCCCCATTGGCCGATTCCTGTCTTGGTTCACCTCCACAGATTATTGCACATGTACTCCCTTCGTTTTTCAGCCATCAGTGTACTACTCCAGCTCATATGTGGGGAGAGGTCTCCTTCTTTCTGCCCATTCCTCGCGGTTTGGTATTACCAAACGGAAACGTTTTGAGAAGGAGTGCTGAATTTTCATGTGGTCTGTGATCATGTCCAATGACCGATCTCTAGCCACCAATGTTGTCCTAGAGTGACCCTAATTCCTTGGGTTGTACATCCAGAGTTTCACATTGAAGACAATAAGCACTCTTCCTCGCTGATTGCTGATACTTTTACAAAAAAGTCTAACGGGAGAATGTCTAGACAGTAGTCCAAAGCAGCTCCGGGAGCACTGCTAATTGGGGCCAGACGCTGAACTGTCTTCAGCCTTGCCACCACAACCTGATCCTCTGTTATTGTCCACAACAATGGCTCCGTACGTCATGGCGGGTCTCACCACCGAAGTATAAAGCCAATGCATGACCTTTGGCTTCCCCCATGTGCCCCACACCATGCGTCTGATCGCCATCAGTGACCACTTAGCTCTATCGATTATTTGATTTAGCTCTGCACCAAAGTTCAGTCACTGGTCCAAGTTTACACCCAGATACTTTCCCTTTGTTGCTATGTTAATCTCAGTACCTCAAAGGACTCTCCAGTTTCCTTCTCCTGGTCTTGCCCGGGCTGAAACTTAGTCATGTTCTCTCACACCACTTCTCCACAGTCCCAATATCCATCCCAAGTAGCTCTAGTTGGTACAAATTTAACCACAACTAGTATGATATATCCTTGATCCTTGAGCATACACACCGATGTTGTTAAGTTCCAAACACAAGGTTCCAAAGAAGGGGGGACAGTACTCCCCAAACTTGAGGGGATCCTCGGGTCACCCTGACCTCCAAAGTCTCACCATGTAGAGAGGATTCAACAATTCTGCCCTGGAGAATGGCCCTGACACACCTGCAAACCAGGTCTCCAATACCACTCCCCTTGACAGCATCGGCCATCGCATCCGTTGTGGTGTTGTCAAAGGCTCGTACAATGTCTAGGAAAGCACCAAATTCTACCTCCTTACATTCCAGGGCCCTCTCTATTCTGCTCACCATGTGATGCAGTGCGGATTCAGAAGATTTCCCTGGCATATAAGCATGCTGAGTGGCATGCATTGGGCGTTCCACCAGCGCCCCATTACACATATGCCTTTGTACTATCTTTTCTAATACTTTCAGCAAGATTGACGTTAAGCATATTGGTCGGAACGATTTAGAGTCAGTGCAACATACCTTTCCTGATTTTGGTATAAACACAACCCTAGTCATTCTCTAGGATCGTGAGATATATGAATTTGTTATGCTAGCCAATTTTAAACGTTACTCACCAATGTAAAGACCTAGTTTGACAAAAATAATCAACTTGTTGCAATAATCTGTTTAAAAATGGTGACCATTTAAACATTTAAAAAGGTCAAGAGTAATTTTTTGTAGCCCTTTTAATTTCTTATAGAATGGTATAGCTGTCAAAACTATCGAACTTAGGATAACAGTAAAACAGTGTCCATTAGTTTGACATCATTAGGGTTCAACATCAATAGGAAGAAATCATAGGCAATAATTAATTTTCAAGAGTGATTAATAATTAGTTGGACGCTGTTTTAATGTTATGCTACTGCCTAGGCCATTAAATAGCTATAATAATTATTAAGAATTACTTTCTGTGGTAAAACAATTCCCGCCAAACATCTTTATTTTTTTTCAGGCTGCTATACTTTCCCCTTTTGTTAATGGTTCATCTAAAATTGGATCATGTACAGATAAATTATTTTCAAAAACCAGTTTCCCCAGGTGTCTTCCCTTCCTAATAAGTTTGAAAAATACTTAACCCATTCCTCTTTCCTGTCATATTTTATATCACGTCACACAAACTGTAACAATTATTTTCCTCTAATGCCTTATTGATAATTTCCAGTTGTATATCCCTCCATATATTTTCAGCTCTTCTAAATTTTTTTTGTATTCTTTTCTAAAAATATCATTTTGTCTTTGTTATAAAAAGTTGTATGTTTACAAAATTTTCGTTTATCGGCAATCACCTTTTATTATATTATAACTGATTAGCTATTACCACTTTTTCCACGTGCAATAAAGGCCGAAAATACCTTAAAGCAAAACTATCAAAAGTTTTTTGCAGTTTTGACCCTTTAGATCGCGTTGAAGAAAAAAAGGTCAAAATATGAAAGTTGTAGAGAATTGAATTTCCAATCGCCAAAGTGGTCTTAATAAAACCTACCTTTAAAAAGCTACAGCTGTTTAAAAAGTCAGTAAACCAAAAGTTTAAGAAAAACACAAAACTTTTTTGTTATAACTCCGAAACTGTGCAACCTACAGATTCGGCTCAGTGAAAGAACTTTGAAAGAACTTGGGAAGCTGAATCCAATGAGAATCTCAAATTGAATATAGGTGCTACCAGTCTAAAGTTATAAGCAGAAACGTGGCCTAAAGAGGGTAAAATAGTAGTCTTTGGTCCAATGACGTCACAACTTTTGAACGAATAAACCTTTTCATATGTGGATTTCTCCTAAACATTCCTGAAGAAATGATGCATCTAATGGCTCAAAATCCAGCTTTATACGCTCAGACGTTCTCAGTTTGTGCCATCACAAACAGACAGACGGAAACCATTTTGTATATGTATAGATTTGTACTCACATCAATTGATCCTAGATGAGGTTTTCTTTTAAACTATTTCGGTCAATCGTCTGTCATCAGGTTATATACAACTAACAAATAGTCACCTTTTTCCAAAACTGAAGACATTCTGGGGATTCTGTATTCATTTGTGTTATCCCTTCTATTTCCCTTAACTACAATCAATCGACAAGCTCTATTCAACATGTGTTTGATAATTGTATAATCTATTGATCAATATCCGGGAATAAGTTAGTTTTGTTCATCTTTTTTCAACGATTGTGTTCCTAAATCTGGTACCACTAATACAAAATTCCAAGACTTACCTACTTATTTTGTTTACAAAATTTATTGTGTTTGAGATATTTTTGTAATTTGTTTTGCTCTTGTTTGTCAAATTCGATCTTTGTTAAATTCGTGATCTGGAGATAGAATTTATGTTTGTTTGAAATGTTTTATGTGTAGTTTTTCCTGCCTATAGAATTTCATAGGTTTTTATTTATTGAATTTATTCTAGCCAAAACAGTTCAGCCATGTGTTTTTTGTTTTATTGCCAGAGGTTTATTGTAAACATGTATACATGCATAATTTGAGGTGATAAGCATTTGGTAATGCATGCTTTGTTAAATAATAGTATGTTCAGTGTAACAGATACTTGCTTTTATAGACGAGCTCAGCTTGGTTTGTTAACAAATTATAACTTTTGACTGTCACTACTTCAAATATTGACATAATATATTATTTGCATTACTTAACATCTCCAATATTCTTTCCACACTGCAGAATGATGTGGCGACTGATGTTTCGTCTAACAGCATTGAGTCTGTAATCTAAACACTGAAAGCTAACAGGCACGTTCAAGTTACTGTAATATTGTAAGTTGGTTGTCTTTTCAAAAATTAGTGTATTTTTGTACAAAAAATAGTCACTGTACATTATTACACACAAAACACAAAAACATAAAATATTAATGCCCACGCATATTTTTTAAACAGTTCATCTTCTTAGTAAAACATTCAGTTTAGGATTATTTTCCTGATACGATTCTCATTTACACTAACCCTAGGAAGGAATATATACATTGTCTAAAAAAAATTAGATACTTGTAAAATTATTTTAATCTGTTCCGTAGCGAAGCACTGGTAGACCTGCTTACTTAGTTAATAATAATACAAACTAACCTTTCTTTAACGAATTATGCAAAACTATACAGAAAATAGGCTTAGTGGTTAGTATTTGATATGTATCACTTGTCTTATCATATGATTTTCTAGGCCAGCTGTTTTTAGAAAAACATTGTTAATTATTTTACTAGGAATGAAATGAAAGTTGATTATTTCATCAATACGTTAATACTCATTGATGAAATATTTATAATATAATAGTAACATTTTTGTTTGTTGCAGTCGACATAATGCAAAGAGGGAGTTGGAAGAACATGTTGTTAACAGAAGATCTCACTGACGAAGCCGAATCCATAACATCTAAAGAAAGAAAAGTTCTATCTTACATTGCTTTGTTTCTTGAAATAATTGGAATCATTACAATAGCATTGAGTGCTATATTTCTTCGGTAATTGCACTGTAAACATTAAGTACAGTAATTTTATTGTTAACCTATGTCTTCTATTTTTAATTGTGGCAACTATTAGAAATATTCTCATTGTATAAAAGTGCCCTCACATTTTCCGCACAAAATGAAAAGTTAATTAAAGTTTAAAGAAATTTTATTAAGAACATTCATATTTTTATTATTTTCCATCTGTACCTATTATTGAGAGGGGATTCGAGGAAAAGAAATTTTCTTGTGCAGCCTTTCTGGAAATTCAACAGGCTTTTGATAAGGTACGGCATGAGGGGCTTCTTTTCAAGCTTGTTTACATATAACAAACTGAACTGAAAGACCCTTATGGTCGGACAAATCTGGTTTGTGCACATTAACTTTTTTTAGTACAAAATTTGTAAATATATTGTCAATACATGTTGAAGTTTCGGAAATTATTCTGATCGGTTGTTGAAAATTGATTAAAAGGTTGTACGATTTTATGATTTCAAAAATTTCAATTGTTTCCCTGTTATTTTTAGATATATTTATGTTTAAGTCTCCTGTTAAAATTATTAATTTATTTTTTAACCGCCTAAACAATTTTTCCAACAAAAGCTCCAATTAATTTATAAAAGTATAGAAATTCGAGTCTGGAGCTCTGTATATAGATATGATTATACATGGCTGAAAGTTAGGATATTTTATTTCAATGACCATGTATTCAAAAACACTTTCTGTGCTTAGATTATTTTGTAGTAATGGAGCTAGTAATGGAGCGCGAGAAGTAAGATCCTACTTTATAACCGTTGAAAGTATTTAACTAACTCTTGCTGAATTGCGTTGTCCATGTTTCAAAAAGGCAAATGCCGCAAGCTTTACTAAAAATTGCTCAATGAATATAAAAAATTCAGAGACATTTTGGTTTAAGCTTCTTATATTGTGTGCAAATACATTTAAACTAAATTTTGAATTTTGAAATGTGTCATCAGTCCTTCTGTCTATGTCCCAACTCCGCCCTGCTGTGCACAAGTCTCCTTCCGACTCTCTCTTAGTAAAACTGTGTTGTCTAGAAAAGTTAAATTGTTTACAAATGGATTACTATTACAGTTTTGCATACACGGTTCACGATTATTTACAATGTCAAGTTCTTGTTGATGGTTTTGTACTTCAGGAGAATCGGATAAAACGATCGCCCACAAAACCGGGCAAGATCTATTTAGTTTACATCCAAGTCTTAAATATTCTCTACACGTTTCAACAATGCCTTACGTTTCCGCGATGAAGACAAATGCAAGCCATGCTGTATAATCTTTTTGGGTAATATATTTGTTAATGTCAAATAATATTGCACCCTTATCTTTAATAGTTTTTAAATAACCTTTGTTAATCTTATAATTATATTGAATCATTTAAATAAGGTGCATCAAACCTATAAGGTATTGTTGACACAATCACTTTAGCCATCACAACATTACAAATAGCTACTTTTAACATATTTAACAGTGTATTCTCAGTATTCGTCCCTCCAACTATAACAACTATATCTTTAGAAGTAAAGTCTCTAGTTGGACTATTCAAATCACCTACCACTTGTTTCAGAGTAGCATTTGGCTTTATAAAACTAGTTATATTAATATTAGAGTACATATCTTTGCCGATAACAACTCACTCCAACCTCGTCCATGACTGTCTGACAAGAGGAGTATTTTTTGCATTTTAGATTCTTGCTCTTTTTCGAGCTCATAACCTTGTTTTCTAGCCCTCATTTTCACATTAGACTTATTAGAGTTTTTATGTAAGGCACTTATACTTAATTTATCAGGTAACACATTCTGTTTTACCTTATTTCTATAGACTATATTTATGTTTGTCCAATTTTGACTAACTCCCGGTATTTGTTCCTGATTGCTTCAAGACAGCAAAAATTTTGCTGCTAAAGCCAGGCAAGCAGACTGAAGAAATAACATCGTACAGACCAATATATTTACCTCCTACGGTATCTAACTCTGGGAGAAACTTCTTTAGAAAAGATTGAAGCCATTTATAGAACTACCAGATCACCAGTTTGGTTTCAGAAACCAACACTCAACAATAGATCAGGTCCATAGAGTTATTGCTATTTCTGGATATTCAACAGGCTTTTGATAAGGTATGGCATGAGGGTCTTCTTTTCAAATAAATTGTGGAGAGTGGTGCCAGGGAACTATTGTCGTCTATTCCAATCATACCTAACTGACAGGAAATCTAGAATGATGACCAAAAAAATCTGAGTCAGCTCTCTACACAATGAAAGCAGAAGTTCTACAAGGTAGCATTCTAGGACTTCACCTATTATACACAATGAATATTCGAACCACAAATAAACCACAATAGCTAGATTTGCTGATCATACTGTGATATTGGCTAAGTACATCACAGGCTGAAGTAACAGGAAACCTCAAGCTGGCATTAAATCAAATAACTCAGTGGACAGAAGACTGGAAAATCAAGGTTAATGAACTAACCAATCAACATTTTCACTGCGGCACATAGAGCCATGCTATGGAGTTTATCTAATAGCAAACTCATTCCACAGAGTAAATCTGCTAAATATCTTGGAATGCATCTTGATGAACGTCTTACTTGGAAGCATCATGTATGTAAGAAAGGAGATCAAATCAAACAAAAACTGCGCTATCTGTATTGGTTGATGGGACGAAAATCCCAATTGGCCTTGTATCATAACAGATTATTGTATATTTCAATAATTAGACTATTTGGATGTATGTTGATGAACTATGGGGATGTACAAAACCCTCAAATCAATTAATTATCCAGAGAATACAAAATCGTTTTATTCGTACAGTTACAAATACAAGATGGTACCAAAGGAGTGATGACCTTCATGCAGACTTAAACCTGAAAAGTGTGAATGAGGTTATTCAAGATTGTGCTTCTCAGCATGAAAAGAGACTTCATCGAAATGTGAGTGTGGAAGCCATCCAACTTTTAGACGTTGAATTTGACAAAAGACGATATAAGATTCATAAACCGCATGACTTAGTTAACTAGGTCTCATACACATTATATATATTATAAGTATTACTTATTTAATCTTTGGATTAAGATTGTAATAAATAAATGAGAAAAAAATCTGTACCTCTTATGCGAGATGAGATTACACTGATTTAAATAAAAACCCGAACCACAAAACAAGGAACAAAAGCTATAACTAAACAACTAAATTGTAAGTTAAGTTTAATACGTTACTCTTATGTACATTTGATGACATGGTCATCATCCTCAGAGGGTTTTAACACTACTAAAGTATACATAAAATATTACAGCCCTATATATACTGTACACGCCCTCCCCCCACTCCTCCCCATACTGGTTAATCCAAGACCGACCTGGTGGGGGAGGTGGAATGGGAGGAGCCTCATTAAATCTACTACATGTATCTATTATTAACAATAAAAACCAAATTAACAATAAATTATAAAACTATTAAATACAACAAATAACAAACTGGTCTACTAAAACTATAAACAGTCAAACAGAAATAAAAATAATAATAATAAAATAAAATAAAAAACGAATAGGCCTAATGAAATAAATAACAAACAAAAGAAATTAAATACTTAATAAAATAAAATAACTCCATAAAATAAAATAAATACATCACTCCACCTCAATTTAGGATTGCCTGGCCTTCTCGTTCTTTCTGGTCTAGCTGTAAATATTCTTTTCATATGGTGGGTGCTTTCTCGTCGTAAATATGTCCCACCAATCTCATTATCCAAGCTTGATTTTGGCAAATAAATTTGGTTCCTTGAAAAATCACCTTTGTACCTTATCCTCCAGACATCGGTCTCCTGCACTATCACATACATTTTCCTGAGGATTTTTGTTTCAAAGTATTTTGAACAAATAATGTTCTTGTTACTGTATTTTGTCAGCAGCCACCTTCTTGACCCTTTCATTAATAAGGGTAGATTCAAAATTTTATATACAATTATTTTTTTAGTTTTCATTAGAAGAACTGACGAGACATAGTAACATATATTGGCCTCCTACGAATTTCTTGTTATTTTCATTATTCACGAGCGAGTTTAGAGAAATAAATCAATCTACTATTTCAAACTTGTATTAGCCAATTATTAGATGAGTAGTCTACTAATTTCTTTGACTCTGTAATAATACCATGTACTTAGTTTTCGATTCATTGACCCATTTCTTCGCTTTCCTCTCTATGTTAAGAAATGCTTCAAACAGCGCACCATCCGATCTTCTAACCATGTGAATGTAGTCTGCAAACCCCAACCGCTCCACTGATTTATTAAATATTTCCCAGGATGTTTCAGGTCTCCCTTCCAAATCAAATAATATTAAATAATTGACATACAGTGGTTCATCTTAAAGTAGTCCATAATTATTTACATATAATATTTCTGACAACTTATCTTGTATTTGTACAGTGCTTTTTACATTTTTCAAATTTTTACATTTTTTATGCAGTTAATCTGATTCACTTTGAGGATATCCAAAACTAATCATCACTTTTTTCTTCTTATTCTGTCATAAGGAGCTTTAAAATTGTATTTAAAAAAAATTTTAACTTATCTATTAAAACTCTTATACTTTGAAGCAAAAACATAATAATAAAATAAAAGTGCTAAAACTACTACAAACTACTATCCCCCACGTCTATGCTATTATTTTGTGAACCAAGACACCTTCTTTTAAAATTTTGAACAAACAAAACAAAAGGTTTTCTGCAAGATTCTACAGTATCCTCCAATAAAATAGCTAGTTGAGCAGGACATTATTAGCCATTGCCCTAATCAATACGTTTCGTGAGTTCTAGCCACAACAATCACCCATTTTCAATATCATTCTCAATACCCACTGAAAATTGCAACCACAATACCAACAAATTGCCAGTTCCCTCTAAAATACCCACACACTATCAATTGCAAATACAATATTATTTAATGTTCTGCTACTATGATGCCATGTTTTCAAACCGCACTTCTACAGCGTATTTTTATGTACAGTTTTGTCTACTTTGTCTATAATATAACGTAATTGTTGAAAAACATTACCTTTGTTTAATATATGAATCAGAGGATGAATGCGCCAAAAGAAAATCATACATATTTATTATTTGTTAATCTCATTTGTCATTAAAGTACCACCATTCCTTTTTAGCACTTTCTTCTGCTTCATCAGTTCATTCATTAACAAGAATCTGTTCAGAATGATTTTCTCTGATAAATATAATGGCACAGATTTAATAGTATAAAATTATAACAGAAGAAAATAAATATTTAAAGTTTAATTTTATTTAACATCTGTTCAGGTTCTTTCCGTTGGAAGCAACTACCTTCATACCTTCAACTTGGATAGAAAGTTGTAACGATCGTCAGTACAACAAAATCAAGGGCTCGCAAGAATATGTTTGGCTGTTTTACACAGTTTCTATATTAATTCCAATTGGATTAGTACGTAACATAAATGTATATATTATGTGTTATAAGTAGAATATTTAAATAATACTCCAAATAATCACCACTTTGTGTTGTATTTTAGAGAAAAGTTAATAAATTACATGTTCTAATCAGGAACGATATAAAAAGCTCTTTAACTTTTGTTAAGTATGCCTGGTATGAATTAGTAAGTAGAACTTTAATTTAGCCAAAAGTGAAATCGATTTTATCAGATAAGTGTAAAGATGGACTGATAAAATTATTACAAGTTCTTTAAAACCAGCTGGTCTGAACCCCAGGGATTTGTGGATATGCAGACTGTGAAAAGGAAGACGAGTTGACCTGGAAAAAGATATCCACTAGTGTAAGTTTTTTCCTCTCATGACAGTTTTGAAGAAACCAAGTAGAACAATGAATAGAATGAAATAGAAAGAGATAGCACATACAACCATATTTTTTCTCTGTGTTGGTTATGAGAATGTTGGTGGTGGTGGTGAAGGTGGTTGTGATGGCTTGTTTTGTTTACAGTGGTATGTGTGTGTGTGACTGATCAGGTCTAGTGAAAGGGAGTGGTGGTTCTCTATTAAGGGTAACAAACATTAACGTTTATTGTAATGTACATTGCCTCATGTGAAGCGAGTAAAATAATTATGAAGTATGCCTTGTTGCGAGCACTTATAATTTATAACTGTCCTGTCCTGTCAAACTGGTAAAAGTTCAAAATGTTACAGAAAAGGCTAATCCCGTTCCGCTATAGAATAGAGCAGCCATGAGAAAATGATTTATTTGGGTCAAGATTACATTTTGTTCTTTTACATCTGAAATTTGCATCTTTCAATTAATTACAATGTTCATGAAAGTATTATAGTATCTAAATTTTGACCTTGGGTTGTATTTGCGTGTGACTGATAAAGCCTAGGGTACCGTATGTATATACTTAGTAGGGCATTGGTTTGCTAAGTTTTAAACATGCATTAGGTTGTTATTTATATGAAAAAATTTAATAATCATATTTTTGTTTGTTTGAGGAACTGCTGCCATTTCTGAAAATGTTGAAACCGAAACATTTTGTGGATCAACAAATTTTCGATCTAAATACATATTTTTAAATTTTCCTGCTCCCTAATATAAAAGTAGCGAAAAAGGGTAGGATTTAAAAAAATAGTTTTAGACCGTTTTACCCATTTTCTATCAACTTAAGTGAAAAATGTCATAAGCCCAAACATTTTTCCTATTAAAATGGTAGTTATTTTAATTAATTTTACGACACCATTTTAAAAAAATCAAAAACATTAGAAATTATACTTGTTCTGTTATATACTTCAATAAATAAATAACATTTTTATTCTATGGATAATTTTCTTATCTACACTTTTACATTTAGAGTATTTTTTGATATCGGAAATTAAGTTGTTTGACAAATACAAAATGTTTAACCTAATTTGGGAATTAATGCAGGATGAGTAAGACTAGGAAACAGTATTTTGTATCTCTGTGTCAAAATCTACTATTTAAAAAACTTCTGAGTGTATTATTTTTATAGATATGGTAAAATGATTTGTCTAATTTCAGTACACTAAAACAGCAAAACTTCACACACTGATGTTTGTTAAATTGATGTATTTTTATACATCTCATTTTCACTTGTCAGAAAAAGGTCATATTAACAATACCCCTCCATGCTACACTGCGGCTGAGACGCCAAAATAGTGTTGTTTCTCAAACACGTTCTAGAATGTAGTCGTAATGACTATTCGGTCATTACTTCGAATTCCATCTTATATTGTTAGTTAAACCTTTTTCCTAACTTATCTTACATTCAATTTAAACACTTCACAACATAAATTAAGTAAACAAAAACTAGAAAACAAAACAAAAACTTTGAAAAATAAAGTTAATACATTTTTAAAGTACCTTAAAATTATTATCAAGATTACTTTATTATCTATCTATATAAATAAAATAAAAGTGTCTGTGATATCAAAATATAAGAATTTTTTTTAAGATCAAATGGTTATTCAGTTCAAACATTACAAAAACATAAACACACATTTATAAATGTTTTGTCTGTCTATCTGTCTGCCTGTCTGTCTGTCTATCTGATTGTTTGGCCGTGCTAATCTCCGGAGTGGCTGAACCGATTTTGACGAAACTTTCACTAACATGTAGAGGACTTTTCAAAGAATATTTATTCAGAGAGGACTTTTTATTCAGAAAAAATTAAAATTCCTGTAAAAATATTGAAAAAATGTTAAAAGGTCTACTTATAACATAAGCTGAAGCAGATTGAGAACTGGTTTTTTATAACTGGGAGCGTAGCTCAGATGGTAGAGGGCTCGCTTAGCATGTGGCTTATATATATATATATATATATAGATCTTAAATAATAAAAGCACTATTTATTGTCATAATAATAAAATATCTGAAATTATGATTTTAGTAAATTTGATCCCCCCAAAAAGCTCCTAAAATTTCGAAACTTTTTAAAATTTTTCTTAGTAAGCACATATGACCCTAGAGGAAGCTACATACCAAATTTCATTCCAATCTGTTCGGTAATTTTGGAGAAATCGTGATTTAGTCATTTTTACCCCC